>VDFB02261796.1:0-259423 GCA_007258455.2 Sequoia sempervirens | reverse complement strand
GGAGATATTTTAGTCTTCTCACCATTACAAATTTAGTGGCCAAGGCCCAAATTTGTGGAGATTCGATTGGAGCATACTTGCAGATTGAAATCACATCATTTATCATCATTTGGGACGGATTTGGCATGCTATATACATTCTGATATTTTTATTACAGTCATGATGGCGGCTAGCTAGGAGCCACGATTTTTCTCATGGTGGACTCTTCTTGCATCGATTGCTTATGGGTATTTGGGCGCTCTACTTTGTGAAGCTTGGCAATGATAATTGGTGAAAGAAACTGGGGTTTGCTGCTGTTTATAATTTATTTCTAAAGATCTGATATCAGAACAGGGGTGGCTCATGATTGGGTCTGATTTGGCAAAAAGAAGTCTCCCTCCATTGCATTCGAAGTTGCCATATCTTCATCAAGCTTGGGCAAACTTTATTCCAGGTTTTTCGCATTGATAAATCAATTTGCATTTAGGTGCTGTTGTAGATGATCATTTTATCAGATTTTGGCATTGTAATGAGCATTCATTTGTAAGCCAAGAGTCTTGGCAAATCATACCAGCATTGTACTTAAGTTACCAGTCAAAAAGGAGTAATAAGTCGCATGCCAATTGTTTGATGTAATGTACATATTTATATTGTTCGTGATTAGCATCATAGTTTGCATGCCAAGTGTTTGACAAAATGTCAATTGGCTGTAGATGCACATTTTTCATGTAGAAATCATTTATATGCATTTGAAAAGACAAAAAGGAGTTGCATTTGCATTTAGTTCTTTGCTTAAATATCTTAGAAGTCATTTGCAAGCATATTTGAAACCATTCCAAGCAAGCAAAGTAAACTGAAAACACAGAAACAGCAAATAAGGGGGTTGTATGAGAAGTGTTTGACAATATTCCTTGAGGCCTTAATCAGCAAAGTAGGGTCAGATATTGCAACGAATATTACAGTGGTTTCAGAAGTGTGAACATTGCCATTTTGGTCTATCCCTCTTTTTTAGGTGAAAAACCCTAGAAGTGTTAGACGGCCCATAGCAACCAAAATCTTTGTTCTCATTTTAGTGAACCTGACGATATTCCTTGAAGGCAAAAATCACAACAGAACTAGCAAGGTATATTACATATTGTAATTAAGTTCGATCGCTTCTAGTAAAAGTTATGTACTGAGGGCAGAATTATGTTTTCAGTTGGGGCTTTTTGTCAAGCAATTGGAAACGTGATTCTGCCACAGGCGGCTCTAGGAAAAAAAGCTAAAGAAGACAAAAAATGGACTGTGTCTTCTTCATCTGTGATCATGGCCATTTACTACAGCATCTGAATGCCTCAAGGAGCCAAAGATGTTTAGAAAGGAGAACCAACAAATGAAACACTAGAGCATTTGACTCCTGCACAAGTGAGGATAGCTGCTGCTGTGGAAGCTCAGTTGAGGAACCAATTGCAAGAAAATGGCCCAGGCATCAAATTTGAATCACTCCCCCCTTGCACCTTTCTTTCACCTACAACACCCTTCTAAAAGTAAATACAAACAAGGAGAGCAACATTATGCAAAATCCAACAAACAATCATCTGTGTTTGTAATGTCACCATTTTTACGAGCATCAGAGTTTGGTGGATTTAGCCTATTCCTGACCCTTGTAGGCTAATATGTCTAGATAGAGGGTCCCGTGTGGCAGTTACTTGGTGATTATAGACATTACTCTTCAACTGGATTCAAGTTTTGGCCTTTGCACAGGTTATTTGACTCAAATTGGCACACTTACAATTTATAGTAAGTTACTATTTTGGGAGAGTCAGGGTTCCTATTAATAGAAAGACACCTGAGCAGAGCATATTGGCAGTGTCGACCTTGATTGAGCCTTTGCAGTTGTTTCTAGACTTAGTTTCACATACTTACTATTTATAGTAAGTCACTGTTCAGGGTTTCTATTTTTAGACGGGCATCTGATCACATGGAGAACAGGGAGAGTCGACTCTTGGCTCAGACGGCTTAGCAATCAAACAAGTACATCGAGAGATATTAAAATTTAAGTGACTTAAGTGATTTATTTAATATTTTAATATTATTATAAAGTTATAAAGTAACTTTATAATAATAAAGTCACTTTAATATAATAAAGTAACTTTATAATAATAAAGTGCGTTAAGTGAATAATTTAATGTGGGAATAAATTTTTTATCCCACATTGGCCAGGAAGGTGTTTGAACTCTCCTAAGGAAAGAATAAAAAGAGAGGTGAGCTCATTCTCAACATCTAGTTGATGAATATTATTTTGATTAATTTTTATTGTGGAGCCTAGGGCTTTCGCAATTTTCTTCTTTGATCATAGGAAACGAAAACTTCCTATTGATAGCATAATTAAGGGAGTGAAAGATCTCTTGAAGGGTTGCAATTTAGGAGAGGATAATTCCGTCTTTTCATTTGTGCTTAAAGGCGAAGATTTTATCTAGGGTTTGAAGATTATTGAAGGTTTATCAAGTGCAGACCCAAAGATTCATCATTGGTAGCCACTAGTGATCAGAGTTCAAGCTTTGTGTTGGTTGTTGTAGTGACACGTGAACAGTACCGAGCTACAGTTCCGTCGCTACAGTGACGCTACAGTAATATTCTGACATTTAAGGGTTTTAAGATTATGTTTCTGCTGTTCCTAAATATTGTCAGCTGAAACTATCGTGGCATCATCTATTTTGGGTTATTGTTGTGTTAAGGTCATTGCAGATTTCATTCACAGTATGGGTGTGAGGATTCTTTAACCTGTAAGAGCAGAAATAGAGTATTTAGAAGGGTTGTGGTTTATCTTGTTGGTGCCGTGTAAGCTGGAAAGGGGTGCAGACTTGTCTGTACAGCCGCCACCATTCCTTGTTACCGACTATTGATGATAACTGGGCGCCTATTTGGAGAGCTGGGCAAGTATACTAGGTGCCGGCTGCTGCTGCAATCACTGATCCACTGCTACAGCCATTGTGGTCTCTTGCTTTCAACTCGGAATCAACTTGGAAAGCTAACAACGGGTATTTTATGCATTTCAACGTGAACCTATGTATCTGATATAAACTCAGAAACTGCTGTCTTACGTTTCAGAATAGTATTATGTGTAAATCCGCACATAGTTGCTGCTCAAACTGTATATTTCTGCCATTGTAAGGTGTTGTCATTATTGTAGCATCAACCCTTATTGCTGTTAGTGATTTGAGCATTGAAATCTACTAAAATGCATATACTAATGTTGTTCATTCATAGAGTTGATAAGAATGGTATTTATCACTGTGCCATGTCATTTGAGTAGTTGAAAGGATCCCTAAATATATTGCTGCTGTTATTACCTCTGATCAGAAATATACGGGTTTGGAATTATGTCACATTTGGATGCCTTTGTTGAGTCCATGTTTGAAACAATGCAATGTGCAAATCATCCATTTTCTGAGTTTTACATGTAAGAAAGGCAAACACCAATCTTTTGAAACATTCAGTTTAGTTTTCATGCCATCTATTTGACAAAATGACAATGTGTCAACTTGCTATGATTCATTAAAATATCGAACAAAATAGCAATAGAGATTGTTCCATCTGGGGTGGGACATTTCAGTGTTGCTTAGTACTGGGCATGTATTGTTAGCAACCACATGACAGAGAAAGAAGAAGACAACTATGGGTAGTGTGCCCCACATTTACAGTCAACCTGGTACTAGAGCTCCTCAAGAATACCAGGTCCACCAGAACATCCAAGAGGAAGACAGAGCCTTGCTCTGAAAAACAATTTACACTACAACAGAACAGCAAAAAAGTATTCAAATTTCCAAAAAGAAACTCATAGCTTCAAGAGAATCACTAAAACACTGCTCTGATTTTGCTTGCCTTGCTCTGATACCACAAGTTAGTTATATCAATCAACAGAGATAAACAAACAATGATGTGCCAAACCAAGAGACATCCATCACTAATTTCATTATGATAAAGAAACATATCGTACATAACTGTGCAACTGCCTCCACAGGAGAAATGAATGATCAGGTGTGATCTTTCACCTTCCAATCTTTCTAAATATCATTTCAATCTTAATTTAATATTCTTTGGATCAATTCATAACATGGTTAACAGAGACATGCTCATGATTCTTATGCTAAATTGCAAACAGAAAAAAAAAATAACAGATTACAATCAATAGGAAACCAACTTCATTTGTATGTTCCAGAAGCAATGGCATTTCAACCACACCTTTAGCATCTGTAAATGGGTCCATAAGTTATAAAATAAATCTGTCAATGGATGTTTGATTGTGACATATAATCTAAGAACTAGGTATATATCTGCTAATATCTCTAAAGGCACAGAATAATATGTGTAACATGTATCAGAGATACTTACCCGAAAGGGAAAATTGCTGAAGTCAAGAGAACCTTGAGAGTCACAACGCAGCAGTACCTGAGATGTTCTAAATCCTTGGGATCCACATTCCAATGTGGTACAATTAGAAATATTCAAAGGTCTCATTAATTGAGTCGGATTTTGTGAAGGTAGGATCACCTGATGAAGAGAATGCCTCTATTTCAGGTCCCACTTTTCTATGTCACTCATTACAAATTCAAGACACACATTATCAGCTTACCTCTTCTTCACGGTAGACATATGGTACACAGTATAGCCGTGTTGCACTACCATATTCAAGACAAATTCCCGCAGATGTCCCTATGCAATAGTTGGAATCCTGTGCAATAAAAGGCTTTTCCAATGCAATCCAACTACCTTCACTGTCCAGTGTCTCAATTAGAAAAATGTGAGTATAAACTTGAAATTTTACCAAAAATGAAGAAAGGAACATCGATAAGGAAACTTTCAGCACAGGACATGCCAAACAAACAGGGTGGAACTCTAGATTTTTTGACACTATAATTGTTCATTTCTTGGATTATCATTTACCTAAATCTTTCTTGGTTCACCATTACCTGAAGAGATTTGAGAGAAGAATTTGCTCATCCCATATGATAAATTCCAAGCTGCTGCCACAATTATCAGTAATCAATATTTGACGTCTTTTCAAATGACCAGATTGGCCTTGAACTTCTATCACTCCAATCTTTTCAACTCTGCAAAGTACATGGACCTACTTTATGAATAGATCTGAACATAATAATAACACTATAGCTAGAAACTTTTCCAAATAACCATGCAAAAATGCAACTCAACTGATAGAAGACAAGTACTCATAAACTGTTCAAGAGGGAAAGCCTCCAATTTCCCATGACACCATACAAAAAAGGCTAACGTGATCATGCTATACCTTTCAAATTAGATTTTTCACTTAAGAAAGTGTCATATTAACACATAGCCAAAGCCAGTGATTTATTGACAAAGCATGGTTGTATAAACAAAAGACAACACTCTACTTTCTTAGATACCTTTCAAATTACAAGCATGCATATTGAATGATCCCATATCCTTCTAGGAATCATTCAACAACAAGAACATACTGACAGCATTTTGTCTTTCTGCAGCTGTATCTGATTGAAAATTTCTTTGTTTCTCTTGATTGAATTCTAGTGCACTAAAATTATTTCTCTATCAAAGAACATGTTCCAAGGGATATGATTATAATCTACCTATCCTGATAAAAGGCATCTCAAGCAACAAATGTTGCACATCTGTCTAAGATTGAATATGCACTCTGGAGATAATCTCTATCCCTCATAGAATCAGTTCCTTTTGGATTTGGGCAGCATTTTCACAATATCCTTGATTCAAATATATTTAATTTTCAACTGGCTAAGCTAAACTGTGCCTAGTGGATGTCAGGAATTTGAAAATTCCCATGTGCTGTTCAAATACAAAAATTTCATCTAATAGCTAATATTTTAAGAGCAGACAAACTACTTGTAACTTACTCAAATCTAGCAAAACAAATCACTATAATGTAGCAAAAGACACAGCTAAATTATTAATGAAAATTTTACAATATATTATGAGATTCATACAATAGTTTAATTCAGAAGCTGGGGCCATCATCACTTCCATACTGTAAGTAACTCTCAGCTCCTAGAAAATAATTAGAAAGAAAAAAGAACCTCCGTAGCATATCAAGGGCTCGCTGATAATGACACCTGCCAATTGTAAAAGAGGATTTAAAGCAATATATGTCAGCTTTCATAGATACTTAAATCAAATTTTGAAAACACTTTTTTATTAGCAGCTCTTCTGATTAAATCAGAACTAAAAGGAATGGGATAATTAAAAGGAAGGATAATGTCATTCAGAGGTTTGTAATTGATGCATAATCTTTTCTTTCCTCTGATCTGTTCTGCTCTTTTGTTAACTAAGAATGCCGGGCAAGCAAATGGACTTTTGTTGGGGCTTATGAAATGACCCTTAAGCAATTCTTGTAATTGTTCATCCATTTCTTGGACTTCTTTGGGACTCATTAAGTAGGCTGGTTCATGTGGTATGACAGATGTACATTCTGGCCAGATTTGTATATCACATTCTTCTTGCTCTTGAGACCAGAACTGTAATGGATTTAAACTACAGCAATTTTTCTCAAACCTTTGTTTGATTTCCTGGAAGACCTCCATTTTTGTTAAGAAAGAGAAATGGTGAACCTTTGTTTGATTTCCTGGAAGATCAAATCTTTGAGCTGATCTTCTGCTGAAACATTGAATGGAAGAAAATAATCCACTTGCTGATTGATATTTCATTTATCACATAAAATATAAGAAAAATTGTATAACCTCGCAATGGATCAGGATATAATTTAGACTTATGAGATTGGTTACGCATTTGTTTAGGTCTATCTCCTATTTATATTTAACCTTAATACAGATAATACTCACGGCTAATGGAAATAATAAATGAGCAAATTATAACAGGAAATAATTTAGACTTATGAGATTGGTTACGCATTTGTTCAGGTCTATCTCCTATTTATATTTAATCAGATATTTTCATATGCCACTCAATGGTTGAGTTTGGTTAATCAACCCAAATAGAGCAAATAATCAACCTAGAACTTAAACTAGACTTGACTAAACACCTAGTATCTCACAATCTATGATTCAAAGTCAAGTCTAGTTTGAGTTCTCAGACTTATGCTCTCTCCTGCGCTTAGTGAGAATCTTTCTGCTGAAACATTGAATGGAAGAAAATAATCCACTTGCTGATTGATATTTCATCTATCACATAAAATATAAGAAAATCAAGTCATTGATAACCCATGTAGCAATTGTCAGCACCTATTTCAATGATTAGCCATATAATTAGAAGAATATGAACCAAACTCAACCATAAAATGTATCAAGTTAATCAATAGAAAGGAAAAGGCATTAAATGTATCAAGTTAATTAAGATCTGATGGTTGCCCGACATATGAAAATAAAATGTATCATCATTAGGCAAACTAACATAGGATTATTTGGAATGAACTTGTATATATGGGCAACCTATAATCAATGTACCTTATTTTCATATGTCGGGCAACCTATTAAACTTTGATCCAATACTTAACCAGATGAGGAAGAAGACTTCAAAGCAACCTTCGGGTTATTAAATGCTCCAATTAAATATTGGTGTGGAAATACTGCAATCCATATCCATAATTATATCCTATGACTAATACAGATAAAGCTAATATAGCATTACCTAAAGTATCAAAAGAAGGTTATTGATATCATCTGGGCACAATTGTACAATAGACCTTGATACATTTATTAGCCTTCTAGAAATCATTTTTTCATTAATAGCCGTGAGAAATGTACATGAAAATTAAGTTCTAGTAAAGAATGATTCACCATAATTAAGTTCTAGTAAATAATGATACTGTTAACAAGAAATGAAAGTTTTCTCTGTAGCTTCTTTTACTGATTCAGCATCTCAAGTAATAAGTTAACAGTGTTAACTTATCTCTATGGGTAATAAATGTAATAGCCAAACGTGAAAAGGACACATAAAAGGTTAAATTATATCTAGTTTGGTTATTGATACTTTAGCTTATTAGGGTTAAGTTATGAATATATACTTGGTGCATTCGGGTTATGCAAATAATTACACGCATAAATTAAGTTATGAATATATACTTGGTGCATTCGGGTTATGAATATTCCTTATGAAATTGTCCTTTTTACCTATGATAAAAATATAATAGCTTTTGTACTACTTGACTAATGTTTAATAATGGATATTTTATTTGTACTGCTTTTGCATCTAGCTCTCTATTTCTAGCTCTGATGTCAGCATTATTTCAAGATTTAAATCGTGATGTCTAGTTTAATTTCTATCTACCATTAATTATTTTGGATTTGACATTATTTCAAGATTTCAAGCTCTGATGTCAACCTTATTTAGACAGAGTTAGAAATCTTTCTTCCAATCACGATTTAAATCTTGAAAAAAGCATATTTCTCACGATCTAACTGTAATTAGATAGGTGCTTTATTGTCTAAATTATATCCTCTTACTGTTGGTCATCAATATTTTCTCCTTTTTATGTTTCTCTCCCAAAGGTTAATATTTAACCACCAAGTTTTCAAAGGCGCATGGACCAAGCACTAAGGCCCCTTAAAGAATTTTGTGCTGTCTACATAGATGATATCCTAATATTTTTAGATTCAATTACTGAACACTTACAACATCTTGAAGATTTATATGCAGCTATCAAACAGCATGGGATATGTCTTACTACAAAGAAATTGGTGATTGGCCATAATGAAATAGATTTTCTTGGTTTACATTTAAACAATGGCCATGTCCAACTCCAGCCACACATATTACAACACATACAAGAATTTCCTGATATTCTTAATGATAAAAAACAGATTCAGAGATTTTTGGGTTGTCTTAATTATGTTTCTCCTTTTTATAAAGGACTGGCTGAAGATAGGAAAGCTATACAGCTCCACCTCAAAGGAGGAAATGAAGGATGGTCACTACAGGCTACAGAGGCAGTCCAAAGAATAGCATAGCTATCTCTTCAATAAAAATACTGCTATTTTTATATCATCAGTGATATGTACATTTCTTAATCAGTGATATGTACATATCACTGATTTATGCTTGATCCAAATAAGGTAGAATGTCAGAATTAGATTAGATTTAAACCATGTACTAATCTATCCTAGAAGTACTAGATTTCAATACTGCAATCCATATCCGAATCAAAGGATTATTTGGAATGAACTGGTCTAAAGCCAGTAAAATGAACCTATTAAAATGTATAAAATTTGGTTTTCTTACATGCATCAGTTTTGATCAAAATATTTTTGAAGAATATGCTGACATTGTTGGTGCAAGATTCAATCCAGATATGGAAGAATTTCTTAATTGCATATTTCCAGGACTATCATCTACATTCAATGAATGTATGATCCAATACTTGGTGCATTATCCAAGGACAGGATACAGATTCCCCAGAATCGAATTTTATCCTCTTCAAGCTAGATGGAAACCTGAAGTCAAAATTCAGAATATGGGTATCAGCCTAAAACCAGCACTCCTTGCAGTAAGAAGAGAATTAGATTTGGCCTATTCTCAAGACTATGTGGTTCAGATTGACTATGCTTTTAACTCCAGACTACAAGACTAGACTAATGTTTACCAAGAGTTACTTGACCAACTTTTAGATCCAATTCCTTTCTAAAAGTTAGCACATGGGCTTGTCTGTGCCGTGATGTCACCCACGTTATGATGTGACAATAGGATGCAACCCTATTTCAAAAAGCATGATCCCCATAGTGACTTTTGGGTGTAAAGTTGGAATATGGCTATTGATACATTGATTATAGGCAACCTAATCTATTGCCTTTACAGTAAAATGTTTCAATAAGTTGCATTGATTAACCAATGGCCTGATTTACATTTAAAACCAGAAGATTACATGTGTAATTATATCCTCCTTTGAGGTGGAGCATATAAATATTTCCAACCTCAGTTATCAGTCAATTCATGTGAGTATGTTCTATTAATATTATCTCAGAAGAAGATATAAAATCATGCTCTCTATTGAAGAAAAATCATGCTGGAAAATGGGCAATGACTTGTTTCCAAAATTGGAGGGGCTCATACTTTGTGAGAAACAGAAATCCTAATAGAACATCATCTTCTAATCCATTATATTCAATAAAATCAGTGATGAATATCTTACCCATTATTTCTATGTGAACATCTTGTGCATACCTTCCCATCTGAATCCTTTCACCATTGATAGCATAGCTGTGAGGAAGATCTGGCTTTTCTTTCCAAAAGTGAGAAGGGATAGCATTTGTTTTTGCTAAGGATCTTGAAGAACCTGTATCTACAAATGCATCAAGAGGGATCTTTTTGTATCCTGGGAAACAAAAATTTATCCGGATATAATTACCATTATTCGCAAGCAATAGAGAGCAATTTCTATCTCTTGTTCTATGAATTAAGCTATTGCTTGTACTGCTTTGTTCAGAGTCTGATTCTGCCTTTGACTGTTCTTCTGTGGCTGATTTGTGATCTGTCTCAACATTCTGATCTGCTTTGAGTAGAAGATCTTTTAATTCTCCCACTGTGGAAGAAAGATTTCTGATTTCTTTCTGTTGAGATCTTAGCAATCTTTTAAGATCTATAACATCAGAGATTAGAAGATCAAATTTCTTAAAGATCGTGATGATCTCAGGATCAGAACTTTTAGATTTGGAGGAGGAAGCTTTTGAAGTTTCCTTATCTCTTTTTTGCCACGGAGGGATTTTATACCCGTGATCAGAATCTCTAGTATCCTTCTTAGAAGGTTTTTTCTGTACTTTAAGCTGTTTTTCAACCTCAACTTTTTCTGACTCTAAACTTTTTAGTTTAGCAAGATGCTGGTGAACAGCTTTCTTTCTGTCCTCTTTTGTTCCTGTCAATTTATAAGGATCTTTAGACCTTTCTATCTGAATCTGAACCTTTAAATCTTGCAGAGTACTTTTGAGTAAAGAGATGAGAAAATCCTCATCTGGGTCAAAACTTTCAGAACTAGAGCTTGAAATAGATAGATTCTTTGTCTTTCTATGACGATCCTTTACATCTTTGAATTTTAACATAAAACTTGATTCAGGAACAATTCTGTAATGTCCCCTTTTCAAGCCTGACAGTTTCTGTGACCGTTAGCCTTTCCTTGGGAACCCGGAGGCTAGTCGGAAGTTAAAATTAGGGTTTCCTAATTTTGAGGTCATTGTTCGGAGATGATAGTTTTAATGGCGGATTCCTTCTGGGTTTTCAGAGGGCTTCGCAGTGGTATGTTCGTCTCAGCATTCAGAGTACTTTTTGGAATTTACTATTTTTAGTAAATTCTATTTTTGGCAGCTTGTCAGATGATGTTCAGCTCGGTTGACTTCCTGTTTCAGTGGTCAGATGTTTGACTCAGTTTTGGCTTCAGTGCATCTCCGGAGGGATAAGCTAAGTTATTTCATTAAAAGGCACATTTAAATATTATATTTTAATGTTGACCTTGGGCCTAGACTTAATAACTTAATGTTGTGTTTAAAAGGTGGGTCCTTGAGGGTGGCGCCCTCATTGAGAAATGATTTAATATTTCCTAAGTCAAAACAAAGGTTTGAGGGGCGCTTATTTGAAAAAAGATGATATTTAATTTATCAATTCTTAATGCTTTGAAGAGAAAGTACGCCTTCTTGAGGAGATGAAGGATTTGACCTAAAAGAAGATGTTAGGGTTTCGTGAAGTCAAACGAAACTTATAAAAAGAGGGCTTGTGCATCAGTTTTGGGGATCTTGGAAAATACACCGTTATGCTGCCGGATTGATTCTGGATTGCTTCGAGGGATGAAGACCTCCTAGTTGGGCATCTCTTCTCGTTTGTAAGACAACGACTAGTGATGAATTTAGTCTAGTTGTGAATTCATTGTATTCCGTGCATTGTAATCTGCATTAGTATTGTTAGTTTCAGATCTTGCATGTTAGAGGTTTTCTGTTTTTTGCACTTTAGCTACAGCAGACCTAGTATTTCATTCATATTTCCAAAAAGACAAAAATATACATTGTGGGTGTTGCATAAATTCATTGGTCTAGACTAGGCGCCCCATTGTGCAAGATTGTAGATTTTTTGAAGCATTGTCAGATTTTATAATTGAAAATCGCCCCTGTACCTGGGCCGTACCATCTGCAGATTCTTGGGATTCGTGCCATTAAATATAATCTGATCTTTGGTTCTGTTTCTTGTTCCTAAGCTGGACGCCATCATTCTACTTGTGTTTTGCATTCAATTTTAGATTGTTTGATTGAGTTTCAAGGGAGATACGAACTTTCCAAGGAATATCTATTGCTGTTCTATGATGAAAAACACAGGTCTGTCAGACAGAATGAAGAAAGCTGCATCTTGTTCTTGACGAGTTTGAAAGGATCTTAAGATCTTGCGGCATACTTCATCATTGGTGGGCAAGCTTCAAAAAGGTTGGATCTATTAATTAATTCCTTCAATTTCAGTCTCTTTTCTCAGCAAAGGAATGTTCTAATATTATTGCAAGTCTCTCATATGTTGAATTGTAATTGATAAGCGAGTTGTAATCTTTCCAATTGTATGCTGGCAGTAGTACTGTCGGTCTTAGATTCTTGCTCAATCAGATTGTAAGGTTCTCTCTTTCAGCATTTTGTTATTGTATGTAATCCATCTCCGCCCTATGGTCGCTACTTTCCCATCTTGGGTCAGCAAGCACATTCTGGGTGTAGAGTAGATTCAATATTCAGCATTTCCTTCTAGTTTGCTTACAGTACTAGTTGAAATAGTATAACTCCGCCCTATGGTAGCTACTTCCCATTCTGGGTGAGCAAGCACATTCTGGGTGTTGAGTAGTTTTATTATTCAGCATTTCTTTCAAGCTTTACTTTCTGTAATTTCACTCCGTCATATGGTCGCCCCTCACTCCACCTTGGATTGGGTAGCACATACTTGACGTTGAGTTCCCTTCTGCTTCGTGAGTTTACTTTCTTGCACGTTTCGGTTTATCCATCTAACCTTAACGGGTGCATTTGCCTGAATGTTGTAATCTGTTATTTGAAAAACGAAAAAAATTGGCTCGGTATATTTCAGTGGTATCAGAGCCACGTATCCTGCCATCCTGTGAAATCAGCCTTCTATGAGTGACAGAGAACAGAGGTATTTGGCAAGAGTATACAAGAGAGGTACAGTTCAGACACAGTTGCATCAAGCCCCAGAAGGTCACACAGCTTCCGAGGTTTTGAGGGCTAATTGGGAGCCTTCGCAAGAAACAGAAATGGGGGATAATGAAAGAAGTTCTGGCAACAGAGGTGACAATGGGAAGGGTATAGACAATTCAGCCAATTCTGGGTCAAGGACTCGATAAGAAGATGGATGCCATGATGGATATGTTTTCTCTCCTGTTGGGGAGATTGGGTCCCAATATTCCACAACACAACACAGGGCATACCGGGGAGCACAGTGCTTCCAACCCGCACAATGGTCATGTTGCCCAACCTGCAGTGAGCAACACTTACATTTCTGCTAGACCATTCAAACCCACGTTTTTGACACCAGCAATCCCACAGCCTGATCCTGAAGAAAATGTTTCATCCTTGGAGAGGGTGAGGATAGGCCGAACAGAGTATGACACCCTTCCTGATGAAGTAAAACTTGACATGTCCTTCAATGATTACATGGAGTATAGAAGGAAGGATAGAGGCCAAGGGAGAAACTATGATCAAAGAAGAACCCCAGCACAAGGAGATTGGAATCAAGCTCTCAACAAGGTTACGCTTGCCCATTTTGATGGAAGCGATAATAATTCTGCTCGAGCCTGGTTACAAAAACTAGACAACTATTTGGCACTTAGGCCAATGGCTGAAGAAGAAGCGATTAGATTCGCTACGCTACACCTAGATGGGGTGGCGCATGAATGGTGGTACCATGGCCTAGTCACCTTAGGTCATGGGTCTATCACTAGATACGATGAATTCTCCAATAGATTCATTGAAAGGTTCGAGAAGAAGGACCCAGAAGTGCACTTTAGGGAGTTGGCACAGTTGAGACAATATGGCACTGTGGATGCCTACATAGCTGAGTTTCAAAGACTTTCAGTTATGGTCACTGGAATCACAGAGAGAAGATTAGTAATCCTATTCACTGAAGGATTGATGGAGCCAATCAAGGGTTGGATCAAAGCTTTTGATCCACCGTCCCTACAAGAAGCAATGAAAAAAGCTAGAAACATGGAGTGGGCTGCTCCCAAAGCGAAGTTCCATTCCAAACCAGCTTTTCACAAAGGAGATAGAGGGAAAAAGTTTCATCAGAAGCCTCATCATAAGGAGTTTAAACCACAGAAACCTCATGGCTCAAGATTGGATCCAGAGACTATCAATGAACTCCGAAGGAAGGGGTTATGTTTCCGTTGTTGGGAAAAATGGTCCCAAGATCATGTGTGCCCAAAGGGTGCTAAAATTCATCAAATTGAGTTCTATACAGCTGATGAAAGCAATTCTGATTTTTCTGATCAGCAAGCTGACTTTGAGGACAGCGATGAAGAAAATACTCCAGAAGAGTCTGAAGGTGAAAAAGAAAGTGGTGGTACATTAGCTCAACTTTCGAGCTTCCAAAAGAATGAGTCCTTTAAAGTTCGTGGGATGATCAAAGGGCAACGTATTGTTGCTTTAATTGACACTGGTGCAACACATAACTTCATAGACGAAGTTGTGGTGGCAAAGAAAGGATTGCAAACAGAAGACTTTGAAGGGTTCAGAGTTATGGTTGCGGATGGGTTTCACATCTCATGCACCAAGAGGATCCCGAACATGTCAATGCAATTGGGCAATTACGAAGTCAAGGATGACTTCTATGTGGTCAATATTGGAGATACAGATGCTGTCCTTGGCATCCAATGGCTGCGATCTCTCGGAGAGATCTCGCTAAATCTGCAAACTATGGAGTTGAAGTTTCAATCCGATGGGAAGAAGGTGGTGTTGAGAGGAATGTCAAATGGTGGCCCTCGGATTGTATCATTCAAGAGGATGGCGAAGTTGATACGTCATGATCAAGTGGAGTGGGCTGCTGAGTGCATGATTCTTCCAGCGAGTCCAGCTGAAACTAAAGTAGAGCATCCTCCTGATATCAAATCTTTACTCACCAAAAAGAGTAAAGTGTTTGCTGATTTACCTCCTGGACCTCCTCCTGATCGAGGTTCAGAACACATCATAGAGCTCAAGGAAGGAGCTAAACCGGTGATCACAACTCCATATCGGTATCCGAAGAGGCAAAAGGATGAGATCGAGAAGAATATCCGAGAACTTTTGGAGATGGGTTTCATACGCCCAAGCAAGAGCCCCTTTGCATCTGCAGTGGTTCTTGTGAAAAAGAAGGATGGTACCATGCGCATGTGCGTGGACTATCGTGCTTTGAACCAAAGCACCATCAAGAATAGATACCCCATTCCCAGAATAGATGAGCTCATTGATGAGCTACATGGGGCTAAGTTCTTTTCGAAGATTGATCTGAGGTCGGGTTACCATCAGATACGAATGAGGGGGTCAGATGTGGAAAAAACAGCTTTCAGATGTCACTATGGCCATTTTGAATTCTTAGTCATGCCATTTGGGTTGACTAACGCTCCGGCAACCTTTCAGTCTTGCATGAACCGTGTCTTCCAGAATCAGTTACGAAGGTTTGTGCTGATATTTTTTGATGACATTCTGATCTACAGCAAGACGTGGGAGGATCACCTCAAGCACTTGGAGGAAGTGCTCAGTATCATGGAATCTGAGAGCTTGTTTGCTAAAGCTTCCAAATGTGAATTTGGAATGGTGGAGTTACTGTACCTTGGCCACATAATCAGTGCTGAGGGAGTAAAGGTGGATCCGGAAAAAATCAAAGCAGTAGTTGATTGGCCACCTCCTGAAGAGCTTGACTCAGTTGAAGGGTTTTCTGGGTCTGTGTGGTTTTTATCGGAGGTTTCGTAAAGGGGTATTCAGAATGCTGCTCCCTTACTGATCTCACCAAAAAGGGAGCCTTTGTTTGGTCAGAAAAGGCTCAAGTTGTTTTTGACAAATTTAAGAAGATCATGAGCTCGTGCCCAGTTTTGGCTATCCCTGATTTCTCCAAGCCATTCGAGCTGCAGTGTGATGCATCGGGTGAAGGAGTTGGTGCTGTCCTGATGCAAGACAAACACCCTATTGTGTTTGAAAGCCGAAAATTAAGGGGTGTGGAAAGGTCATATTCAATTTATGACAAAGAAATGCTTGCCATTATGCATGCATTAGCCAAGTTTCGACAGTACTTGGTGGGGAATAAGTTCGTGGTTAAAACAGACCACAATAGCCTCAAGCATTTTATGCACCAGAAGGATTTAAATGAGAGGCAACAGAAATGGGTGAGTAAGCTTCAAGCTTACGACTTTGACATTGAATATGTCAAAGGGAAAAATAATGTCGTGGCCGATGCTCTCTCCAGAAGGCCTCATCTTAGCTCATTGTGTGAGCTTACTGCAGATTGGAGAGACATGTTGCTTGCTGATTATGCAAAAAATCAGTTTGCAACCAGCATTCTGGAAGGTACTTTCCATGATGAAAAGTACCAGGTGGTTGAGGGTTTGATTCAGTATAAGGGAAGAATCTTTCTGGTGGCTGATTCTAAGCTCAAGAAGAAGATTCTTTTGAATTTTCATGACATTCCAGTTGCTGGTCACCAAGGGTTTTTCAAGACCTATAGGCAGATCCGAGAAAGGTTTTCTTGGAAAGGTTTGAAGAGGGAGGTTCAACGTTACATTCAGGAATGTCCTGTTTGTCAAGCAAATAAAAATGAGCACACATTGCCAGCCGGTTTGCTGCAACCACTTCCAATTCCCAATCAAAAATGGGAAAGCATTTCAATGGATTTCATCACTGGGTTGCCCAAGGCTCAAGGGAAGGATTGCATTTACGTGGTAGTTGACAGATTAACCAAGTTTGCTCATTTCTTTGCCATTACCAGCACTTTTTCTGCAGCTCAAGTTGCAGATTTGTTTTTTCGAGAAGTGTTTAGGCTTCATGGGTTGCCAAAGAATATTGTAAGTGATAGGGACAGCAAGTTCCTAAGTACTTTTTGGCAGGAAGTTTTCAGAATGAGTGGTACTGTGCTCACTCCAAGCACGAGTTATCACCCCCAAACTGATGGGCAAACAGAAGTGGTGAACAAGTGGCTGGAAGGCTACTTGAGAAACTATGTGTCAGAACAACAGAAAGCTTGGGTTAAGTGGCTGCATATAGGCGAGTATTGCTACAACTCTACTTTCCATATGTCAATCAAAATGTCTCCTTTCTTGGCACTTTATGGATATGAAGCACCCAGCTTTGCAGATTTGGTGTTTGGTGACAGCAAAGCACCATTAGCCAAGGATTTGTTGCAGCATAGTCAGGACATAATGAGATCCTTGAAGGATAATTTGCAGATTGCACAAAATCAGCAAGAAGTTGTATGCTGATCAGAAGCGTGTGAGCGTTCTTTTGAGGTTGGGGATATGGTCTATCTCCGTTTACAACCTTACAGACAGTCAACTCTCAAGAAGAGTGGAGCTGAGAAGCTCAAACCTCGCTTCTATGGGCCGTTTAGGGTCATCAGAAAGGTTGGGGCTGTAGCTTATGAATTAGAGCTACCTTCAGATAGCAGAGTGCATAACGTCTTCCACGTGTCTCGCCTCAAGAAGGCACTTGGACACAATGTGGTTGCTTCTTCACAGTTGCCACCGTTGGACGAAGAAGGACAGTTGGTTCTGATTCCCGAGTCGATACTTGACTTCAGAGAACGTTCCTTGAGGAATAGAACTATCAGAGAATGTTTGGTAAAGTGGAAGAACCTGCCTATGGAGGATGCAACTTGGGAAAGTGATGAGATATTGCAGCATCCTAGTTTGCATTTGCTTGAGGACAAGCAATCTTAGGGAAGTGCGGTTAATGTCCCTTTCAAACGTGAGTTTAAAGTGAATTTAACTCAGCTTGGGAACTTGGGAGGCTAGTCGGAAGTTAAAATTAAAGGTTTCCTAATTTTGAGGGAGGTCATTAGGAGATGATAGTTTTAATGGCGGATTCCTTCTGGGTTTTCAGAGGGCTTCGCAGTGGTATGTTCGTCTCAGCATTCAGAGTACTTTTTGGAATTTACTATTTTTAGTAAATTCTATTTTTGGCAGCTTGTCAGATGATGTTCAGCTCGGTTGACTTCCTGTTTCAGTGGTCAGATGTTTGACTCAGTTTTGGCTTCAGTGCATCTCCGGAGGGATAAGCTAAGTTATTTCATTAAAAGGCACATTTAAATATTATATTTTAATGTTGACCTTGGGCCTAGACTTAATAACTTAATGTTGTGTTTAAAAGGTGGGTCCTTGAGGGTGGCGCCCTCATTGAGAAATGATTTAATATTTCCTAAGTCAAAACAAAGGTTTGAGGGGCGCTTATTTCAAAAAAGATGATATTTAATTTATCAATTCTTAATGCTTTGAAGAGAAAGTACGCCTTCTTGAGGAGATGAAGGATTTGACCTAAAAGAAGATGTTAGGGTTTCGTGAAGTCAAACGAAACTTATAAAAAGAGGGCTTGTGCATCAGTTTTGGGCATCTTGGAAAATACACCGTTATGCTGCCGGATTGATTCTGGATTGCTTCGAGGGATGAAGACCTCCTAGTTGGGCATCTCTTCTCGTTTGTAAGACAACGACTAGTGATGAATTTAGTCTAGTTGTGAATTCATTGTATTCCGTGCATTGTAATCTGCATTAGTATTGTTAGTTTCAGATCTTGCATGTTAGAGGTTTTCTGTTTTTTGCACTTTAGCTACAGCAGACCTAGTATTTCATTCATATTTCCAAAAAGACAAAAATATACATTGTGGGTGTTGCATAAATTCATTGGTCTAGACTAGGCGCCCCATTGTGCAAGATTGTAGATTTTTTGAAGCATTGTCAGATTTTATAATTGAAAATCGCCCCTGTACCTGGGCCGTACCATCTGCAGATTCTTGGGATTCGTGCCATTAAATATAATCTGATCTTTGGTTCTGTTTCTTGTTCCTAAGCTGGACGCCATCATTCTACTTGTGTTTTGCATTCAATTTTAGATTGTTTGATTGAGTTTCAAGGGAGATACGAACTTTCCAAGGAATATCTATTGCTGTTCTATGATGAAAAACACAGGTCTGTCAGACAGAATGAAGAAAGCTGCATCTTGTTCTTGACGAGTTTGAAAGGATCTTAAGATCTTGCGGCATACTTCATCATTGGTGGGCAAGCTTCAAAAAGGTTGGATCTATTAATTAATTCCTTCAATTTCAGTCTCTTTTCTCAGCAAAGGAATGTTCTAATATTATTGCAAGTCTCTCATATGTTGAATTGTAATTGATAAGCGAGTTGTAATCTTTCCAATTGTATGCTGGCAGTAGTACTGTCGGTCTTAGATTCTTGCTCAATCAGATTGTAAGGTTCTCTCTTTCAGCATTTTGTTATTGTATGTAATCCATCTCCGCCCTATGGTCGCTACTTTCCCATCTTGGGTCAGCAAGCACATTCTGGGTGTAGAGTAGATTCAATATTCAGCATTTCCTTCTAGTTTGCTTACAGTACTAGTTGAAATAGTATAACTCCGCCCTATGGTAGCTACTTCCCATTCTGGGTGAGCAAGCACATTCTGGGTGTTGAGTAGTTTCATTATTCAGCATTTCTTTCAAGCTTTGCTTTCTGTAATTTCACTCCGTCATATGGTCGCCCCTCACTCCACCTTGGATTGGGTAGCACATACTTGACGTTGAGTTCCCTTCTGCATCGTGAGTTTACTTTCTTGCACGTTTCGGTTTATCCATCTAACCTTAACGGGTGCATTTGCCTGAATGTTGTAATCTGTTATTTGAAAAACGAAAAAAATTGGCTCGGTATATTTCAAATTCCAACTAATTCATATATACCTTGCATGTCCATAGTATCTTTATAGCTTACTACTTCCCATCCTGGATTTTGTTCTTCAAACATAGCATATATCTTTGTTCCAGGGTTTAGTTTCTTTGGACAGTTTGTAGCATAATGAGGACCTTTACAAATGAAACATTTTATTCCTCTAGGAGCTTCACCATTTCTCTTTCTTAACAAAAATGGAGGTCTTTGGAAAGACCTTTTTCTTTTATAGGGGACTGCCCTATATCTCCTTCTGAAGGGTTTTCTACCATGTTTACTTCTTTTGAAAGTATATTCTCCTTCATGGTAGTTAGGACGAGTGCAATTTTTACACTTGCATTTCCTTCCACAACCTTTTTTCTTGAACTGTTTTAATTGCTGGAAATCTTTGAGCTGATTTATCGGAGGAAGATTACAAAATTCTTTTAGATTACATGTGTAATTATACTCCTCTTTGTTGAGTTGAAGAGATCCCAACAAGCATTGCTTTTCCAGCTTGTATCTTATCAGCCTTTTTACTGTAGGAAAACTAACATCATCAAGATTCTTATTTTCTTTTCTGATGATATAATCTTGAGCCCATGCACCCAAACCACAAGGAAGAGAATTTAAATAATACTGCTTGGTGGTTAGGTCATGCATTTTATTTGCTGCAACCATATAAGATTCAAATGTACAATTGTACTCATCAAACTTTGCTAAGTTTTTGAGCTTCATTGACTGCAGAATTTTATTAGCTTCAAGACCTTGATTAGAGATGTCATCACAGAAAAGATCTGTTAATAACCATTTGAATTCATCAAAACCAGCTTGGAAAATGTCATCTTTCCCTATGTTCGTTGGATCTACTAAAATTGGATCTGTAGGTTGGGTAGGTATGATTTTTGGCATTGGACCTTGGTCTAGCAGATTATTCCACCAGTTTCTGAGTTTTCCAGACATTAGCCGGACTGCATAAAGAACTTTGGCTGGTTCTGACCATGAACCATTTCTTTCAAAAAGATTTTCTAGTGTATCTGTCCAAGTACAGATAGCTTCATAAGGGTTGACCAATTTATCTATATTGAGAATATAGCCACTAGATGCGTATGGACGCATTTGTTCAGGTCTCATATTTTCTGTGACTGGTTCTTCCCTTTCTATTTCTAGAGTCAGTTTCTTAAATGACTCCCAAGGTTCTTTCTCTTCAATTGATTTGTACTCAGAAACATTTAAATCAATATCTTCATAAGAAGACTGTACAGAAGAATCAGAATTATCTATACTGTCAGTAAGAGTAAGAGTATTTTCATCTGAAGATTCAATCTCAGATTCTTTATTAGCATATCCAGGTTCAACCATGAAAACTGGACTTTCTTGTTCTTGTTCTACTCCAAGTTCTTCTAACCAATCTCTAAGAGGTTCTTCTTTTGTTACCAAAGTATGTTCTTTGGTTTTGGGCATTGCAGTATGAAGAGAAGCTCTATGAGAGGTTCTTCTAGAAGTAGATACTTTATCTTCGTCAGAGTGAAAGGGTTTTCTTCTTTGGATTAAAACCTTTTTACTTTTGGTTTCTACTGTTTTCCCTTTTCTATCTCTGTCCTCTTCACTAGAACTGTCTTTTCCAGTTTGTGTTACTCTAATCTTCTTTGCATATAACCTAACCTTTTCTAGCTTCTTAGCAACAGATTCTAAGAGAGCTTTATTGTCTAAATCAGCAATCTTTCTTAAAGATTCATTGTTTTGCTGATCTCCATAAATATGAGTTAGGTAATTATCTTGGTGTTCCTGTGTGGAAATAATTCTTTTCACACTTCCATGAACTTGAGTAACATTATAAGAAAACATGGGGAAAATATATGGATTAAAGGAATGAAATAGATAACCATTGATAACCTAAATTAAGAGTGACACGAAGAGGGAAAAGGCATTGATTAAATCAGAGAGAAATTGGATATTGATATGTCTTAGGTTGCCCGGCATTATAAGTCTTGTTTCCAAAATTGGAGGGGCTCATACTTTGTGAGAAACAGAAATCCTAATAGAACATCATCTTCTAATCCATTATATTCAATAAAATCAGTGATATGTGTGTCCTACCTTATTTACATTGGTTATAGGTACATTGATTAGTATAACCAATGACATATGAAAATAAGGTAGAACTTCTAAGATGATTTAACGCCACTCAATGGTTGAGTTTTGTTAATCAACCCAGATATGGAAGAATTTCTTAATTGCATATTGATCTAAACAGAACTCGGGCAACCTATTGTCACATATCAAGCAAGTATTGGATTAAGAAATGTACATATCACTGATTTATGCTTGATCCAAATAAGGTAGGACAATTAAATAATCAATAGCAAAGATTATATCATCAGAAAAGAAAATAAGAATCTTGATGATCCAATACTTGGTAAGAAATTTGTGGTTTATATAATTATATATTTAGAAATATTATATTTGCCTTATAAATAATTAAATAGCTAAATGACATTATCTCCTTAGATCTGATCAGCCAATTTGGACATAGATAGTGAGAAATTTGTTTAATAATTGGATTCAGCTTCAGACTGTTGAATCCTATGTGGTTTGGGTGCATGGGCTCAAGATTATTTCTATCTCTTAATTGTAATATTAACCGGGTTTTTGCTTTTTATATGTGAGTGGCTCCAACCCATGTTTTCAGAATCATGAAGCAAATCTTTAACCTATATCATAATTCCTATGTTCATAGAAAGGATATGTCATGAGATAGAAATTGCTGTAGTTTAAATCCATTACAGTTCTGGTCTCAAGAGCAAGAAGAATGTGATATACAAATCCGGCCAGAATGTACATCTGTCATACCACATGAACCAGCCTACTTAATGAGTCCCAAAGAAGTCCAAGAAATGGATGAACAATTACAAGAATTGCTTAAGGGTCATTTCATAAGCCCCAGCAAAAGTCCATTTGCTTGCCCGGCATTCTTAGTTAACAAAAGAGCAGAACAGATCAGAGGAAAGAAAAGATTATGCATCAATTACAAACCTCTGAATGACATTATCCTTCCTTTTAATTATCCCGTTCCTTTTAGTTCTGATTTAATCAGAAGAGCTGCTAATAAAAAAGTGTTTTCAAAATTTGATTGCAAATCTGGTTTTTGGCAAATCAAAGTAAAAGAATCTGATAGATACAAAACAGCATTTTCAGTCCCTCAAGGACTCTTTGAATGGAATGTCATGCCTTTTGGATTATGCACTGCACCTGCTTATTTTCAAAGGCGCATGGACCAAGCACTAAGGCCCCTTAAAGAATTTTGTGCTATCTACATAGATGATATCCTAATATTTTCAGATTCAATTACTGAACACTTACAACATCTTGAAGATTTATATGCAGCTATCAAACAGCATGGGATATGTCTTACTGCAAAGAAATTGGTGATTGGCCATAATGAAATAGATTTTCTTGGTTTACATTTAAACAATGGCCATGTCCAACTCCAGCCACACATATTACAACACATACAAGAATTTCCTGATATTCTTAATGATAAAAAACAGATTCAGAGATTTTTGGGTTGTCTTAATTACCTATAGGTAATATGATATTAGAGTAATTTGGAAGTATTATCTGTATTAAGGTTAAATATAAATGATTTAAAGCTCTTCTGATTAAATTTTCAGGTCTATCTCCTATTTATAATTAATTTTTACACTTGCATATAAATGATTTAAAGCTCTTCTGATTAAATTTTCCATTAGCAATATTAGTTTAAGTTCTAGGTTGATTATTTGCTCTATCTGGGTTGATTAACCAAACTCAACCATTGAGTGGCGTTAAATCATCTTAGAAGTTCTACCTTATTTTCATATGTCATTGGTTATACTAATCAATGTACCTATAACCAATGTAAATAAGGTAGGACACACATATCACTGATTTTATTGAATATAATGGATTAGAAGATGATGTTCTATTAGGATTTCTGTTTCTCACAAAGTATGAGCCCCTCCAATTTTGGAAACAAGACTTATAATGCCGGGCAACCTAAGACATATCAATATCCAATTTCTCTCT
The DNA here is from genome assembly GCA_007258455.2 of Sequoia sempervirens. Taxonomy (NCBI): domain Eukaryota; kingdom Viridiplantae; phylum Streptophyta; class Pinopsida; order Cupressales; family Cupressaceae; genus Sequoia; species Sequoia sempervirens. The sequence continues at coordinate 235,534 of VDFB02261796.1, read as the reverse complement.
GATTTAACCAATGCCTTTTCCCTCTTCGTGTCACTCTTAATTTAGGTTATCAATGGTTATCTATTTCAAGTTAACCCTCTATTAGAGTCAAGAGGTTCTAATGTTAGCTATTATTACCTAACTTCTAATGATTTAACCAATGCCCATTCAGGTTAGCATATTCATTCGGATTATCAGATTATAAGTTGTAATGGAAATAGTTCTAATGTTAGCTATTATTACCTCACTTCTAATGATTTAACCAATGCCTTTTCCATTAGCAATATATGTCAGCTTTCATAGGATGCCCATCACTGATTCAAGAGGTTTCTGAATAGCTAACTGTTAACGTTTTAATTTGTCTCTTGTGAGACAACACAAAACAGAGCAGCATACAAGGATAACCTCTCTTCAAATTAGATGTGGAAGCTTCCAGAGATCTAAACACTACTCCTAAACCTAAAGCTATGAACAAGAGTTAACAGTTATGCACACTATACAAGATTCTCAATGGTGTTTTGCATTAATGGAAATAAGTAAGAGTAAACTTGACTTATCTTTTTGGATCTGAGAGCTTGAGCACATGACCTGAAAGGTACTTATCTCAGGAATGAGGATTTTAATGAATAAACCTTGAAATTAAACAAAATAAACTCTAACAGAAATGCTACTAGCTGACTGAAAGTAGAGACTAATAGATCCCACATAGACCAGAGTGGATTAAAAAAAATGCTAACAATAAACCACAATGTAAGATTTAATAAAAACAAACCCTTGGAAGCACACAAAGTTACTTGCTAAGATGAAAGACAAGTGTTAATACAAACCTCAACAAAACGAAATTACTATAATCCACATATGAAAACCTTACACAAAAACAATGAAACTTAGTAAAATACTCAAATGACAATCACTACAACATAAGCATGACTTTGACTATTATTAGGAGTTTATGTGCTCAACGCACTTATTCATAAGTTACAAGGAATGGCTTTCAAGGATTGAAGAATAATAATAAAATACCCCAAAAATAATTGTTTTAAAGCAAACCTATCCACCAGCTGTCTAAAAAGCCAAAAGAAAGGAACTTTAAGGAAAACCTATTCTAAAACAATTAATAGAATACAAACAGCCTAAAATAGGCTCTCATTCATTGGCCGAATTAGAACATGATCAGAAATTTCAACTCTTTAATATGGTCAGTACTAAAAATAGTACTTTGCATGTGTGACCTGAGATTTTGGAGCAATTTCCACACTACAACTGGTGAATCATTTGATGAATATGGAAACCTTAACCACCATGGGTCCACAGCTAATTTCCCCCACTCAACTTGGTGAGACTTAAAACTAATACCCTAAGTGTTTGTTATATCACCAAAATGAAAAAACAAGGTTTTAAGGTTTTAAGAAGGCTGTAAACAACAGTTGCATCCTTTGAATGTGGGTGTGATCAAAATATCTAGGATCAAGGTTTGATGAAGCCAGTAAAAATCACACAATAATTTTCCATTGAAAACTTCAATAGATAATATTTGAATTATGGTTGATAGCTACCTTGAAACTCAAAGATTTCACCCCTGAATCTTCCTATAATATCAGAACCCCTGTTGCTAAAAAAAAAATTCAAAATCTCATTGGAAAGCATGGATAACATGTAATGTCCCCTTCCAGTTGACATCTCTCAGTTCTTGAGATTAGCCTATTATGTGACCCTCGTAGACTGATAGGGTGGATAGAGGGTTTGGTTGACGCTTGGCTTGGCTTCAGTTGGCAGAATCTTTTAGCTTGGCTTTCGTTCGGAGTCGTTTGGACATCATTTGCTTGACTTACTATTTTAAGTAAGTAGAGTCACTCAACAGAGCACCCCTGCTATTTTTAGCAGTATGGTTTGGTCGTATGTGGATTCAATCACTTATCATCTGCGTTCAGACGGTTCGTCATTTGGACCTGTTTTGAGAGAGATATTAATATTTGTTTGCTAAAATAAATATTAATTAATTAAAGGCTTACATTATAAAGTTATAATATATTTAAATATTATAACTTAAGTGACTTAAAGGAAGGGGTCGACCAACATGAAGAAGGGGCCACTTTTTAATTATTAATTACAATTAAAAGTGCGTGCAAACTATGGAAATATTAAAAGTGAAAATTCAACTTTATTTAAATGATGCTTTTTGCTGAGGAAGTCGACCCTCTTGAAGAATATAAGGATTTCACTTGTGAAGAAAGATCATTATGTTATGAAATCGAATTTTGCAAATTACTTCTTCAGAGAACAGAGCCTAGGGTTCCAGTTTTCATTCTTCATTGGAGAACGAGCCATCTTCAGTGTCTACAGTTTAGAGGCTATGAAATATCAGCTGATTTATTGCCTGTCAGAGAAATAGCTTCATCCAGACGTTATTACAGAGCTTATTCAGAAGATCAATTTGTCCAAAGATTAATCCAGTTTCATCAAGGGAAGATAAAAAATCATTAGCGGCTGGTTTAGTTTGTTGTTTGGCATCTATTTCCAAACTGTACGGAATTCTTATTGCTGCAGCCAGGGCCTTACCATCAAGTACAGGGCCGTACTTTTCATCTAGGGTAAAGCGCCTTTCCTTTTTGCTACCTGACTTCATCAAATGGGGCGCCTATACCTCTGGGATCATTGGCAATCATCTGGCGGAGGGAGAAATTGATTTTATTGATAGCCGTGCCATTTCTTCATCATCCCAGGCGGCTGCAATCAGCAAATCAGGTTTTTGAATAATACGAATCAGCTTTGTGATTTGGTCTGCATGTTAGGTTTTCAATATTGTAATTGCTGAGGAAGCATAATACAATTAATAGCTATTGATTCCAGAGTCTATTTGTGTTAGATTTTTCCTTATTGTATTTGTCAGAGATTTTTATATCATTTCTTTCAAAAATCGCATTTTACCTCTTATGCAAAAAAACACAAAAAAATCAAAATACACAAAAAACAAGCAAAAACAAGCAGTTTTCAGAAACAGTGAGAACAGGGGTTTCTACATAACAACCATGAATCTGTAACATCCACAAAACATTATAAGCTCGTATGGCAATCTTAACTTGATAGGGGTAATGCATGATTTATCTGCCTCCTAAAGAACACTCGAAACCTGTACCAAAATACTGATACATGCAATTTGGAACATGTTTTTACTTATGTAATAAGTTAAACAGTCCTCCCAAACTATCACAAATATTGGCTTTGACAATGTTTTGCTCTATTTGTTGTTTTAAGATGCTAAAACCTTATCATAGGAGACTGAAATCTACTCATATGCCTGCAAAAATAGAAGAAAGAATATCCTGCTAATGCTGCTAATTATCGATGAAGAACTCCTTTGTGATTTGCAATGGCAAACAACATTCATATAGGCGCTTGCATTTCAATGCTTGCATGCTTTAATCTGCCTTACAATTTTGGCTTGACTAAGGAAGATAGAGAAAATGAGTAATGAAACTAAAGGGAAAAGGAACCAACCTTTGAGCATTAATAATGTTCACAAACAGGGGTGTGGATCACTAATGGCAAAGCCATTAGCAAAGTGCACAGGTGAGATAAGAGCATGGTTATGCCAAACAGTTACTTAAATTATTTCATTCAAATTTTGTTGAAGATCACTAATGATTCTGCCAACTGAAATGCACACTACCTTCATTAGTTTTGGATGCTGACTTTGGCACAGAAGACTTATTCTTTAGCCAGTTTTTATGTGGATGCAATATGGCTATATCAGCACTGGCACATGTTCAGCTGCTTGCTAAGCTAATAAAATTGTGGTTTAACCCCCATAAAAGTGTACCTCATCAACACTTAAGTGCTTTCTTTGCCCAAGGCACAGATCACTAAGGATTTAGCCATGTTTGGGATGGCAGACAGAAAGAATTCATGTTCAATATGTGTAAAATAGTCATATTATCCTTCACTTGAGTGGAGATCACTTGAGTATTTTCCATTTATCCTCTTGCCAAACAGAATTCATTAACCCATTTGCCAGTTTTTCCTTTGCCGGAGATTTGGATGGAGGGACCATTGGCTTAACCATCCAAAATGTGTGCTGGCGGAAAAAAATCTGGTTTTTCCATCAAAAGCTTGCAAGAACTCCACTTAGGCCACATTTCATGATTTTGGCAGACAAAACCAATGCCTTTGCCAAGGGAAAAGTGCACCAATTTACCAATCTTTACACTTAGGAAAAATTCTGACTCATTTTCTGAAATATACCGAGCCAATTTTTTCGTTTTTTCAATTAACAATTTACAAAGCAGTGCACCCGTTAAGGTTAGATGAGAAAACCAAAACGTGCAAGAAAGCAACTCTAACCAGAATGGCGCCGATGATGGCGAGCATTGGTCAGAGGATCTAAAACAACTGCTTATGCTGTAACTCTAACCAGTATGGCGCCGATGATGGCGAGCATTGGTCAGAGGATCTTCTACCCTAAATGCTGAATGGGAACTCAACGTCAAGTATGTGCTACCCAATCCAATACGGAGTGAGGGGCGACCATATGACGGAGTGATTACAATACAATGCTTGAAAAGACAATGCTGAAAGCTGGAAATACTCAACACCCAGAATGTGCTTTCTAACCCAGACTGGGATAGTAGCTACCATAGGGCGGAGATGAATTAATTACAATGCAATTACAGAATGTAAAGATGCGCATTACAAATCAGATAATTAAGCAAGAATAAGAACTGCTGCCAGTACTACTGTCAGCTTACAATATGATAGAGAATTCGCCTGCCAAGAGCATAGAGTTAGAACAATTCAACGAGCATTTAGATATAGAATTCTCCTTGCTTAATGGAAATACCAAACTGATTTCTTCTCTCAAAAACCAGATTTAAATTCTGATCAAATCAGATCTGCACCTTTAAATGCAAAACCAGCAACCCTAAAATCCACTAAAATGCTCACAACTCACTCAATACTTGTCAGAATGACATGAGACTTGATGCAAACGAATGCTAGGATGATGACAATGAAGACTAGACAAAGAAACAGCTGACAAATTGAAGTATTTTTTTTTCTAAACACTTGCCAGGCGGAACAGAATGGTACAGCCTCTAGAAATGTTCTACCAACAAGATAAAATCAGATTCTTCATTATAAATCACCAAAATTTGCACAAATGGGCGCCTAGGGCATAGAAATGGTTCTAGCCAATACCCAGAACGAATATATTTTTATTTTTTGACTTATGAGCAAATACAACATGCAGCTATACTAAATCAGCAACTCCAGAACTTCATTAACATGCTAGAAATTGAACTACAAATGCAAAATAACTACTACAATGCAAAATCTCACTACAAAACACTCAAATAAGCAAACCTCTCCACTAGGTGCTGTCTCTCAAGCACGAAGTCGAGCCCAGACTAGGAGGCATTCATTCCTCGAAGCAATTCCGCAACCATTTCGGCAGCATAACATTAGCATAGACAAAAGATGTCCAAATGATGAACCAAGTCTTCCTTATATAAATTCCAGCTGACTTCATGAAACCCTAATCTCATCTTCAAGTCGAAACCCTAACTCCTCTTCAATATGGCGTCCTTTTCCTTTTAACTCAATAATCATATTTTAAATGAGTCATCACCTTGATAAATGCGCCCCTTCTTAACCTTGCTTTGACTTAGGAGAATCAAATATTAAATATAACTTTAATGATGGCGCCACCCTTTGAGACCACTTTTTAAAACAACGTTAAGTCATTAAATCTAGGCCAAGGGGTCAACGTTAAAACATAATATTTAAAACGTGACTTTTTTTTTAATTAAATGACTTAACTTATCCTTCTGAATGTGCCCCGGAGCCAATACTGAACACAACATCAGACCAAACTGAAGCAGGAAGTCAACCGAGCTGAACCCAATTGGAAAGCTGCCAAAATTAGAATTTACTAAAAATAGTAAATTCCGGAAAGTGCTCTGAACGCCGAGACGAACATACCACTGCGAAGCTCTCTAAAAACCCAGAAAGAATCCGCCATTGAATCCATCATCTCAGAGCAATGACCTCCTCAAAAATAGGAAACCCTAATTTATCTTCCGTCTAGCCTTCGGGTTCCCAAGGAAAGGGCCAACAGTCACTGGAAAGATCAGGTTTGAGAAGGGGACATTACATTTTCCATGTTTATTCAGCTGATCTTCTCTTGCCTTATCCATTACTGGCCTTGTTTTTTCATCATTGCTTATTTCTGATTAAACCTGCAATGATCACCTTCACCCTACAAAAACTGTTAGTCGAAGAAAAGACTACAACAGGACGACCTTGCAAACTGACCAGGAAGACCATAATCGACGTGGGTTACCACACAAATGACAACCAACTAATAGCAAACCTAACAAAAGGAAAGTTTGAACTGAGTTTCATATGGGTTCAAGTTTACAACACTGTCTTTACTGAAAACCAGTTTAGCATTGCAAAGGAAGACAAATTGATGGCCACTTTCCAAGTCGAGAATTGGATATGCACCTACATTGGAGTAACTTAAGGACTGTGTAATGCACCTGTGAGGTTCCCACAGATTACTTTCTGATCTAAAAGCTAATAACAGGGTATGTTAAAGTCTTCCTCAATGATCTGTCCACTTATCGTCCCACTTGAAGGCCTTGGCCACATGTATGTACCTCTGCAAGGCAGACACGTTGACTACTAACCCCAAGAAATGCTCCTTCATTGTACCTAGCAAGCTATTGGTTATATTGGTTTCCATCACTGATTGAATACAGATCCAGACAAGATGAGAGAGGACGATGTAGATGGAACCATGGAAGCAGCCAAAGATTTTAATGTCATATCTAAGCATAGCTTAATCCTTGGTTTTACAAGCTCTCAGTATCATGCAACTGTTTGCACATTTGTCCAGCTGGCATATTCTGGAATAGAATCTTCATCATACTCTCATTCTCAAGCATAAAGTAATAAATATTGAATGATGCAGTCAATAACTAGAAACAATCATATCTAGTTAACAGCAGGCTACCTAATGTTGTGTTCCACAAAATTGGTAGCATGAAATATCAAATTAAGCATCCATTTATATCTCAAATCAAGAAAATTATTGAAAATCAATAAGCATGAAAGTAAAATCCACTGAATGAAACCAAAAGAAACTCTACCGTGCAAAGAAGCAGTACGCATGTCCAGCTTCAACGGCATCAAGAGAAATAGAAGCAAAGGAATCTGAACAGAACTGAGCTCCAAGCAGCATTAGATCATCATCTTGATCCTATAATAAGTGAGCACCAACGACTACTTCGTAAGAGATTGCATGTAGGAAAAAAATTAATGTCAAGCTTAAAACATATGCTTGAATCTACAGAAATGTAAATACATCAAGCAAATAAAATTTATTATAGTACCCATAACTTTGCAAACAATGCATTCTATAGAAAAACTCCCAAGTGTATGGTAAATGAGAATGATTTCTATGTTCATTGACACATTTGTATATGCTTCAAAAGAATAACAATTGGGTTCTGAAACTCTAGTTAGGAGTTCTAGTTATTTTTGAAGTCAAAATATGGTACTTATAGTTCCGAAAACCAAGTAAAAGCTATAGTTAATGATTTGGATAGAATGTCATATTTCCTACAGCAACTCTCAAATTGTTGAGCATAAAATTAATGAAACTTCCATCTAGTCCATTCTTAAAGAATACTAAAACTATAAATAGGGGAGGAATCTATGCACTAAAGAGAATCCAAACAAAGAGAACTTCATTCTAACCAGATTAGAATTACCAAAGTTTTATAAGATTAGGGGACAGGAACCAGCGGTTGTGGAATGTAACTTTAGGTGCAGACAGAGCCATGCAGGTGCCATGTTGACACTCAAAAAATATATTGCCATGTAGTTGGGGATTCTGCCACATCAGCAGTTCTGTTTCAGATTGATCCAACCACATCAGACTTATTTTTAAAAGTTTTCTGGGAAGACAGAATAGAATAGAATAGAAGAATTTTAACATCCACAAGGCCAAAGATAGCCTATGGGACAGCAGACCCTGCCATTTAAGCTTTCTGACTTGTGGATCTTCTGCTATTAAAGTTGATGACGAGCTCCCCTGTTTTCCCAACCTTCTCGTCTTCAAACAAGGTTAATATGCCCACATCAGATGTATATAATGTGTGTCAATATGCCCCTAAGCCTATAGATGATACATAGATTCCCCAATTCATTTCTTGCAGGTAACCCAATTCATGTTATAAGTTATGGAGGAATCTATCTATCGTAGGTAGAAAATTAAATAGAAGAGCATGTCAATAGCACGATTAGACAGGTATAAGAGGCACTTGAGCTCATTAATGATAAGGGGAAAACTAAGCATCAAGCTAAGACCACCAAAGGACCTGGTAATATTTGTAAGGGGCCTGATAATGATGATGATGAGGGATATGGTGATCCAGTTGGTTGACAAATTACATAATTGTTCATTATAGAGCTTTAGTCAATCTTATTTTCCTGTAATAGAACTTTGTTTTGTTGGTACTAGTTATGTTGCTCCTTGGGAGATTGAACTTGTTGTAATCTTACAGATTTTAGGTTTTCCCTGTTAGACATAATAACAAGTATCTGGATTATGTAGTGTTTCTAATTCCGATGAATCAAGTTTCCTTTGAGACCCCTCCTCAGGGAAATTACAAGATCAATAACATAAACTTATTTAAATTGTTCCTTTTTGTCAACTCCTTAGGAGTTGTTACTGGTAATTTGAATCTTTGTTATATTTTGAATGCTCATTAGTGATTATATACCTCTTTGTAAACTTTTTACATCAATAAAAATAAATGTAATCTAACTTTTGGTATCCAACAGCTTAACATACATCCAGTGTTGCAAAAGACTTTACATAAGCAAAAATCCAAATAATTTCATGTGCATTTATTTCCTTCTCTCTCATACTACATAAATACCCATACTCTTGGTCTTTCAAAGCAATGTTGATGACTTGTTTTTTAGAACATCTAAATTCCATCACAATAGATTAAACTAATCTCCAAAATTTATTCTTACTCAATATTATCCTTGCCTATCAGAAAGCCTAGCATAATCATTGGGTGATTGAATGTACAGACAAATTGCAACCAACTTTTCTATGGTCTACATCAAGTCATTAGAGTTTTGGAATCCAGGATGGAAGTGCTATTTCAATAAAGCTCCTTAGCATGTTGAAAAATTAGATAACATGATATACTCCCGTATCAGACTGAAAGACTTGATATCAATCAGCCTATAAGTGCAGTATGAGTGCCAAGACACTAGACAGATAAATCAGCATTGTGCTCTTACAGTTAATGTTAATATAGGCATATCACATAATGTCAACAAATTGTAAGCACAAGCATTTCAATATTGTAATCTCTATATTATGGCATTGCCTCTAATTTCATCACTCTCTTCTGTTTCTTTAATGGGCTTAGAGTTGTATTAAGATTTTAGAAGTTAAAATAGTATGTTCACATAATATTCCATACTAAAAATAAGCTTATTACATATCATCTGAAAGCTCTGGCACTGTGCATTTGATTTGTGATATAGTTCACCTAATGGCATGAAATTTCAGTGCCATAACTCAAACTCTTACTATGCAAGACCTAGGTGTCATGATCATAAATATCTAACAAACCACCTCATCAAGTAAAATCACAAGATGTTCCGTTGGAAGAAGTCGTGGCTGACCAGATCCTGTTGTATTTCGTAGGCGACAACCTGTTAAGCGTATTTCTCGGCCTTTTCTCAAGACACCACGTTCAGGCTGTACTAGGTCATAGAACCTGGATATATTTACAAATAAAAAGGAAGCAAAATGGTTAGCATATAGAATCATAGAGTTAAAGCAATAAAAAAACTTCATTGAATAATAATCCCAATTTCCATGTAATGTTTCCTTGATTAAAATTTGTAAAAAAACAGAATAGTTCAGGGAAACCAGGAAACTCGGAATCTTAAAAATGGCTGAAGATCATCATTAATACAACCAAAAAACATAAAATTGTTCAACAGACTTTTTACTTCTTAAAAATTATATATAGTTAGTTGTATGGGACACATGCATATTCATCTGTATGCATACATTCAAAATATATAAAGACACACTTGCAATTATTTGTATAGGCACACAAACAAACTAACCACTGCAGGTACTCAAGTGTAAACTCGAAAATGGAAATTCTTTAAACTTATGTAAATTTCAAACACAGTGGCTACAACCACTATATATCTTCATGGGCCGTAATCAAATTTGTCACATTATAGGTAATACACTCCTCTATAGATGTAAAAATTTTGGGATAAACAAAAGAACAATAAATAGAAAAGACTGTTCACAATCAGAGTTGGAAGCCTGATCATACTTGTAATTATTGGTATAGGCACACAAAGACACTAACCATTGAAAGCACTTGAATGTAAAGCCAAAAATGGGAATTTTTTAAACTTATCGAAAATTTAAACACAGTTGCTACAACCAACATATATCTCCATGTACTGTGATCAATTTTGTGGCATAACAGGTAATAATCTCCTGTAGATGTAAAAATTTTGGAATAAACAAAGAAAAATAAAAAGAAAAGAGTGTTTAGAAACAGAATTGGAAGCCTGATCCAGAACATGACAGGCCTGCATTAAACCATATCAAGGCATGGCCACTTACATGGCAAACACTAGAAATGGTATGGCAGCCCTCACAAGATGATACAGCACCCAGAAATATTATATTTAGCATATCCGATAATTGAAAATCCTCACAAACAGCGACAATTCTGAAAACCTCTTCAAAATCAGCAATCCTATAGTTATATGTCACCAAAAGGAGTGGAGTTATGACTAGAAATATTAATTACAGCAGATCCAAGAGGAGCACAGCCATGAAATGATGTACAACAGCAATAATGATGTAAAATCAGTGATCCAAGTGTTGGCTATCCTTTCACAAACAGCAAATGATGATTTCGATTAGGCTTGCTTGTAAATACTCCATCGATCTAACCAAATCTTCAATCAATCTCTCAACAAATCAACACAACTATGATCCTGAGATTGAATCACCTCTCATGGAGAAGAGGATTATCCTTAAATCTAAAAATGAAAACCAAGAGGGTTTTCGTCCTCATGATCTTCCACACCAAGGATTTTTGTCCTTGAATGAGTCAACCTCCAAAATGGAAGGAATAATGAAATGACAAATTGGATGATTTTCTTTGAACAAGTAAGTTTCTTTTATAGTTGTCTTTTGGGCCCTCTATTTGAATTTACTTTCCCTCCAAGTGTTTAAAAACACCTTTTAATTTACTTTTCCCCCCAAGTGTTTAGAAACAACTTTTGAATCAAGTGTTTAAAAACACCTTTTGAATTAAGTGTTTAAAAACACTTTTTAAATATTACATAGGCCAGCCGCCATATAATAATATTTAAGTTGCCCTTTTGATAATAAAGTGATTGCACCCAACTTAAAATAGTATTTTTCCCTTATTTTATCCTTTAGCATATGGGAAATAAAGAATAGGCTATAAGTCCTTATTTCATTCTTCTAGTTCTGAAAAGGGGACATGACATCTACAAGCATGTCAAATAACCTGTCTTGAATCTTGATAGAGGCAAAAGACTGAATATTAATTATTGTGCAAAAATAGTATAACACGCTGAACCACAGCAAGATTTATTTACCACATAAGGTAAAAAACAATATTGCTTGCAATACAAGAGTCTAGAAGACTAAAACAAAATAAGAAATTAGATTAAAGCTACCATCATTCATCACAAGACAATTAGGTTGAACTCTAATTTTGATCTATATATGAAGGAAATCAGTAATATGTGCTACAAATTCAATAATGTGTGTTTTTGAAGAATATTTTTAAAAATGTAAGTATTTCACTAACTTGCCAAGTTATTGCTGGGCTTTTCTCCAATTTTTTGCTGAGTCCTAAGTTTCTAAAATTTTTGGGTTGACTGGGTAATTCCCTAGTCCAAGTTTTTCAACTGTGGCTGTAAAGATAGGAGAAAGGACTTGTTGGGTAGCACTGGTGGAATCTCCTATGGCATCAATTTATTTTGAAGGTGAAGTGGGAATATGGGGAGAAATGGAATGAAAGGTGAAACCAACTCTAGTTGTGGAGAGGGTGATCTTGAAGGAGATGGAATGAGAAGCAATACACAGGTTGAAGCTAAAGTTATCTATAGTAAAGGAGAAAAAGACGTTGACACATGGAGGATATTCAATCCTAAAGATTCTTGTAGAGAGTCATATCTTGGGGCAATGAATTGTTGTGGTATTATCAATTATTAGAGAGGGATCAATATCGAAGGAGGGAGTATCTGCAGCTACTTGTATTGCTAGATCTTGAGGCCATTTATGTTTAACTTATTCTGGGAACAAAATTGTCACCACATTTGTTCTTAGGAGCTTGCTTCTTGTTTGGGACCTCATCATCTCCACCATCAACTAGATTACCCTTTCCTCAAGAGGTATAAACTAAACTGAATTGTTGAGATAAAGAAATCTCTATATGCTTTGATTTTATTGATGACTCAGTTGTTACTACCAATGTATTCAACAATTTTCTTTATGAACCAAGCCTTTGATCTTTGCGATACAAACACAATTCTCTCCTCAAGACTAGTAATTTCCATCATCTATGATACCTTTAGTTACCCATTCCAAGTTATATGACTTTGATTGACTTACAGTCAATTCTCATCCAATCTCTTTTTCTAACTTCAAAAGCATTTTCGCAAATTTCCCAATAACCTTATAAATGTGAAACATGATGAAATTGTGATTCAAGTTTGAAATTTTTTTCCACATAATTGTTACTATCAAAAGGAAACTTATTAACATAAAAATGCATTGTTAGCTGGGTGAGAATCCATTCTATATTTTGTGCATCTATGGAAGATTTACACAAGTAATAGCTTAGACCAATCAGGAATGGAAACCCATCTATTTTCCTTTCTTTGCATCTCTTGTTGACAATGCCTGCTTGCCTACATACTTCAATCAAAAATGTCTTATCACTAGTGAAGTGAGGAAGTTCATAGGGAACACCTTCAAAGGCCTCCACTCAAATATATGTGAATCTAGGAAATTGAATGAAATAGCTGCCACATTCTATGATCAAGGTAGCAGCTTCTAGAGATATCATGATAGTTGTCTCCATGTAATTCTCTTACAGCTAGCATGGTAAAAACGTCAATTACTCTTCTAAAGTTTTTATTACTTCCTTCTACCACCAATTGAAGATAATATTCATAAATTTGTGTTCTCTCATTGAATATTCCTCGTGTATTGAGACCAATCCAAGTTTCTATGCTTTCTATGGCATAGAATAAATATGAAGACATATAGAAACACTAAATCTTCTCAAGATTAAACAATAGATTATGAATATTGTTACCTATTATTTCTCCCTAGTCAATGAATTGTTCTCCTTGATGAATAATGTTGATAAAAAAACACATCCAATAATGAAAAGTATTAATTTCAATGTCTCCCATAACACTATTCAACAAACTAATAATATCTAACAACTCTTCACAAAAATTGGACCTATATAAATGCCTGGGCAGTTTTGATTGTCCTCTCTTTTTCTCATTTAACCACGATCATGCTAGTGCTGCCCTACATTCATCTTTATTGTTTTTCTAGTGTGCCTCTCCAATTTATTTAGTGATTTCCACATACTCATCCCTTTATGGAAGTCTGAAGGTAATGTTATGGATTATTCATCTAGTTTCATAACTAATTTATATTCCATTGTCCTTATCTCCACAGTTCATTGTTTATAATATTTTGCACAAACCTTTCATAGGTCAACACAATGCACTAAAGATGGAAATCCTACAACATTGCAAAGGTTCTATGAGCAATTGGGGTTCTCTTGTTATCTTGCATCCTTTCCCAAAAATCATTCATATTTACATGCCCTAAAATGGAATGACCGATTTCTAGGAGGTCAACTAACATGTGTTCATATCCTTTTTGTTTATACCTCATCTTTGTCAATTTAACAATTAGGGATGCCACTTGAGTGAGAAAATCAAGCTGAATTTTGCTAGGTAAATCAAGGGGAATTTCTTATTGGAATGGATGAGGATTATTTTGCACAAACCCATAAAATGATCACCCGATTTCAAACCAATTGAGATAAACAAAAATTGATGCCCTAGATACATATATTTATGAGGGAATTTGCAAATATCTAGTGTGAGGTTTGAGTGAAACCCACTAGATGAGCATAGAATGTAAGCAAGTGATGAGAATTGAGGGGTTTCCAAGCTGCAAGGAAGATTTTGAAATATTCCGAGCCAATTTTTTTCAATTTTTTCAATAACAGTTTACAAACCAATGCACCCGTTAAGGTTAGCAGCTAAACCAAAACGATGCTGAAGCAACTCTAACCAGAATGTACACCAGGATCCCGATGTGGGCAAGGTGTGAGCATTGGTCAGAGGATCTTAATCAAAATGCTTATGCAAGAACTCTAACCAAGATGCGCCGACGAACGACGAGCATGTGGTCAGAGGATCCCTACAATCTAATATACTGAAAGCACACTCGACACCAAGTATGTGCTGCTCAATCCAATGCGGAAATGAGGCGACCATATGGCGGAGATAATAGAAATTACAATGCTGGAAAGAGAAGTAAGCTAAAATGCTGAAAGTACTCGACACCCAGAATGTGCTTTCTAACCCGGAATGGGAAAGGAGCTACCATAGGGCGGAGATAAAGAAATACAATTGCAATTACAGAATGTAAATATGAGCATTACAAAACATGATTAAGCAAGATGAAAGAACTGCTGTCAGTACTACTGTCAGCTTACAATATGATAGAGAATTCGCCTGCCAAGAGCATAGGAATTTGAAAGATTAGCATTACATCATATAAGAACTCTCCGTGGCTTGATTAGAGATGCCAGTTCAATAAATCTCTCAATGATCAAATAATAATACTGTTTTTCCACAAATCTGCACTTTTAAATAAAAAACCAGCAACCTAGGAATTCACCCATATGCTCATATCTCTCTCATTTCTCACCCAAATGATCTCAAATCTGATGCAATAGACCCTCAAAATGATGGCGCCTAACTTAGTAATAAGAAATGACATCTAAAAATGGTTATTAATTAATGACACGGATCCCGAGGCACTCCAAAAAGTGCGCCCTACAAGGAATGACGGATTTGCTTTATAAAATCATACGCTTCATATTAAAATCTGCAAATATTCATGAAGGGTCGCTTCCAACAGAGAAAACCAATGAGACAATACCCAGAACGACTCTTTGTGTATTTTATGACTTATGATTAAAAACATCAATCTGCTACAATGAATGTGCAACTCCAGAAAACCACTAATATGCATAAAACTGATTTACATATCCTCACAAAGACTAAAAATGCAGAAATCTCACAATAAAACATTCAAACTACACTATCTCACCACTAGTCGCTATCTTTCAAGCGAGAAGCAATGCCCAAGCTAGGAGGCCTTCATTCCTCGAAGCAATCCCAAAGCCAATCCGGCAGCATAACATTCCTGTAGATAAAAGATGCTGAAAAGAGAACCCAAGGCTTCCTTTTATAATTTGCTGTTGACCTTCTCGAAACCCTAACCTTCTTTTTTCAGAGTCAAAACCCTAATCCCAAGAGATGGCGTCCCACTTTCCCAAGCAATATTTTAATTATTACTTAATTTCTTCATTGAAAATTGGCGTCCACTTTTGCTTGGAATAAATCTTTTAATAAAAACATAATTACTTCCTTTAATGAGGCGCCCACCCATAAAGAACCTCTTTTTAAAACAACTTAAAGTAAAGTTGCTAGGCCAAGGGGTCAATGTTTAAAATATAACATTAAACATGACTTCTTTAAAATAATTCAACTTATCACCTCAAACTGCATCCCGGGGCCAGAGTCTGAATACGCCAATTGAGTCAGCTGAAGAGGAAAGTCAACTGTGTCTGAGACCAACCAGTTTACTGCCAGAAATAGAATTTACTAAAAATAGTAAATTCCTGAAGATGCTCAGAATGCCAAGAAGAACATACCACTGCGAAGCTCTCTGAAAACCCAGAAAGAATCTGCCATTGAATCGACCAACCTCGAGCAAGAACATCCTTCAAAATAGGAAACCCTAATTTTACCTTCCGAGTAGCCTACGGGTCTCCGGAATAGGCCAACAGTCACTGGAAAGATCATGCTCGAGAAGGGGACATTACAGATTTGAACTATGCAACATTCGGCCTTGTAAGCTTGACAATTAACCCTTCTTCACTTTTGTAAACTCTTCACAGCCCTCAAATGTGTTTTAAATTGCCTTTATGATCAGTAAAGTTCCATTGACCTACACAATGTTTATGGGAACTGTTAAAAAATATGAAACACGGCCTTTATCATAATTTTGTCGGCCTTTTAAAATTCATTAGGCAATAGCATCATTTGGGAACTATCCCTTTTTAGTTGATTTGAGTGTGTATCTTGATGATGATCAACCAAATAGTTGTCATCAGTAACTAATGGGGTGCTTGGAACCATCTAAATAGCCAATTGTATTCCTTGAGCCACCTTGGTGGCTGATTCAACTGTTCCCAACTTTGGCAAAATAACTAATCAATTCTTAATTTGTTTAATGAATAAAGCAAGCGTCAAAGAATTTGATGTTGGTAGGACTAACAATGTTTCAAGAACATGTCTATTAGCCAATACTCATGTTTTGAGCCCTTGTCACTACATTGATCAGCTTTCTACTTGGTTCCTAGAACCATCCTTGGCCAATTGGGTGTTCCAAGGAATACTCTCAAAAATCAAGATTTTTACACTACTCATAAAAATAAAATCTTTGTGAGTTTGAACTAGTCTATTCAACGGAACAAAAATTGACTCATCAAAGGAAATTTAACACTTTGAAGGTAACAATTTTGCATGCAATGTTGAGGATACTTGGCTCAACATTTAGGGAAAATGAACAGTTGACAAATGACTCTTAATGAAAAGTTTGAAAATTTTACCATGACTTGAAAATGAGGATAATGTGTCAAAAGGTTTCAACTTCTAGTTTTCAGCCCTTTCAAACCTTGCATAATGGCATTGTCATTTGTTGATCAAAGCAATCATTCTAGGGTTCTTATCTTCAATTTTTAGTGTTAATAGAACCCTAGGAATTATTTCTCAACTTGTAGATGAATCCATAGTGGTCAGCGTTTTTGAATTCTTCAAAGGATCTGTCAATTTCAAAATTGTAGAGATCACTCACATACAAATTGCTAGTTTAAGCTGTGGCTATATCAGGTGATTGTTATGCCCAGCGTTCTATTTGCAAACAATAGATGAAGGCCTATTTTTAAGCAGCTTTAATTAGTTTGTATTTTATTAGTTGTTTTAGGATAGATTCGTGTTAGTGTAATATTTATTCACCTTGGATGTGTTTCATCCTAAGTGTGATATTGCACTTTATTATTAAGTTTTCTTAGGTAATTACTTTTTACTTAATTAGTTTGTATTTTATTAGTTGTTTTAGGATAGATTCGTGTTAGTGTAATATTTATTCACCTTGGATGTGTTTCATCCTAAGTGTGATATTGCACTTTATTATTAAGTTTTCTTAGGTAATTACTTTTTACTTAAGTACGATAGTATAAAGAATTGCACACTTTCTCCTTTTTTCATGGGATTCTGTTTTTTTCCTTATCCTCATAGATTTCTAAACTTGGGTAAGCAATTTCCTATTTTTTGGTTTTCTAACTCTTCCTCATCCTCATCTGATTTGAAATTTTGAGACTATATATTGTAACGCTCTACTTAACAACTTGTTAAAAAAGCTATTGTAAGATTTTGCACTTCTCTTTCAAGAAACTAATTATGTTCAGCTATTTTGATTTTAATTAATCATTTTATTTGAAAATTTAATAATCTCTATCACTTGTACTAGTTTTTGGATTAATATTCATTTTTGCAAATTCTTACATAGTATTAGAGCTTTTGTGCTAGGATAGCTTCTCAGTTTCTATGTTTCTCTCTTACCCATTATGCTCTTCTTGTGCATCCCTAGATGATTTGGAGAATCAAAACAGTTTCATGAGAAAAATCTAACCTCTAAGGTTATTTACACTTGTTTCTTTTCTAAAATCCAAGTGATTGTAGCCTTTCTATAATCCTAGCAACATCATTGGTTGTTCCATTGTGTTCAAAAGGCTCATGAAAGTCGAGATAATAACAGCAAAAATCTTTTGGGGAAAAATTTGGCAAACCAAAAGTATAATTTTTTTTTTTCCAAAAAATTAGGATTAAAAAGGGATAAAAACTTGTTTTCTAAAAATTTGAAGGCATTTCAATAGTATAGAGATATAGAGAGCAAATAAAATTGAGTTTGGCCCATGAATTGTGGAATATAATTTTTTGTTCTTTATGTTAATATCACTGATTACACTGTGTTACACAATGCATACTTCATACTAAATGTAACTATTTCTTTCGAGTAAGCAATAGTGATAACAATGTTGGTCACACAGAACGGATAGACATATGAATGATTATCTGAATATTTTTAAAAATTAATGTAAAGGTCTTGATTATATCTGCCATTGCTTTTAACAATTGTGATCAAGACATTATTAATGAAAATCTAGGACTACCTAATGTGTTCACTATATTTTTCAAGTAGAGTTTTTAGACCAGGCTGGAAGTAATGTTTAAAGAAACCTCAGAAAGTTAAGATAGTGTTAAAAAGTTATATTGTACATTTAATTCAAAATGAAATGGCAATACTTGTTTTTCTTTGTTTCTAATAAGTTAAAACATATAACAGGCATAATTGAACCCCATTGATTGGACTGTCATGGGTTCCTATAGATATTATGATTGGTATTTTTATATTAATAGATAATCTTGCCCTCTATGTCACATAATCTAGTTAAAATCATGGACTAGATAATCTTGCCCTCTACATCACATTCCACAAGCACCACTGCAATTGGAAGAAAGCAAACTACATTTAAAACCACAAACTTTAATTGGAATCGGAGCTTAGATAACTAGTTATGTTCTAGTTTGACCTCGACTGGTATACTAATAGATGGGATTGTTCTACCAGTTGTCTCTGCAGGGCATGATTTATACATTTTAATTTTTTTGTATTATGAAAGTGGTATTTTCAACCAACTATGATTTAACTTGTATTCAGCAGTATAATGACTGTAGCATGCCAACTTTGTCCATGGCAATCCTTGTATACTGAACAAGTTGTACAATGTATGAAACAAGATAATCCTTCACTATGAAGATGCAGATATCTACAATAGGGGACATGTATTTTGTAGATTTTGTGATCATGATTAATCATTGGTCTATTACTTGGTTAGATTTATAAATTGGTGGGGTTCCAACAAGTATATTAAAATGGAGATCAAATTCACAAAACTACACCATGATTGCACAAAAAGAGAAAATACAAAACATGTAATATATTTGATTTATTCAAATGTTTTACATTCGAACTCACTTGACTTTTTAAAACCTTTCATTTTCCCATGATAACTTATTTATGGAAATGTAACTTCCCAACTAACCTAACTACTAACATATTAAAGTATCAATTTATTTATACAAACTATAAACTAACCTATTTATTAAACATTCTTTTACATATTTACTGATCTATTCTATAAACTAAACAATTGATATAATATTTCAACATTCCCCCTCATATTACATCAATCCGAACAAAGGGTGGAACACTACAAGAGCTGAACACAGCAGCCCTTCTAAAGACTTTGATGAAGCATCTCCACCAATTCTCCTTGCTCACCCAGGAAACACCAAACTAAACACCTCAGCATATCTCTTGACTATCAAACCTACAAAATACCTATGAAACAAGACATACTCCATTATTCACAAGTACACTGTAATGTCCTTAGCAAATTCTGATCCTATTTCACCTCCTTTAGAGCCTTGGACATTTCAACAAACAGTTGCCTGGCAAAGTTTGATCTTGCTGGCTATGTTTCAATTTGCTGTGTTTGATTTGATTGATACAAAGGTGTTGAAAATGCTTCAAGAAAATCTAAGTTACCGGTTCGGTTTTGGGTTCGGGTTCGGGTTCGGGTTCGAAAACCCGGTTCGCTGGTTCGGGAAAAAAAAATTTCGGGGTTGGGTTCGTTTTGGGTTCGGTAACACAAAAACATACAAAAATCAGAAATATATACATATTTGGAGCAGTAATTAAGTTCATAATACACCACCATATTAATAGTCAAATAACATAGCAAAAATACACCACCACTTTATACTCAAATGTCATGATATAGAATCATAAATTAAAGTTCGAACTTCAAACCTAAAAATGTCAAGTGTTTACAATCAGCCATTAATGATTATTGATCATTGATCAATCTGAATCATATGGGTTATCAAAAAAAGCAGCATCATTAGAAACATTAGATGCTACATTTTGTGTAGAACCACAAATAGGATTAGTGGCACTCGCACAAGCACTTACACTAGCACTGACACCACCACTCTCATGCTCAGTAGCTGCTTCAAGCTGATAGTCATCATCAATATCAAGTGCAGCTAAGTGACTTGTGGAAGCATCCAAGTCAAGCTACTCTAGCTCAATATCCCACCTCTATGTGTCTCCTTCTTTGTAGGAACTATGATTGTGTGTAAGGAGGCGCAAGTTTGAATGCACATACACCAAGTCCTCTACCTTTTTTCAATGTAGCCTATTGCATTTTATTGAGTGGATGAAGGAGTATGTGCTCCAATTCCTCTCAGAAGAGGATGAACTAGCAACCTATTAAGACCAAATTAAATAGTTAAGAGTTACAAAATTTCACTAAATAAAATTATTAATATATAAATTAAAATTAAAATTACAAAATATAAAACTTAGTTGGGATAAAAATTTTACTACAATAGGTTGCACGTGCCTGTATTCTTTCCCATGGAAGTACCACCAACTATACCAAACCAATTTTTTTTTTCTTTATTGAAATTACAAACAACATGCGCCCGTTAGGGTTAGCTGGAAAACCCAAATGATGCAGAATCTAACTCTAACCAAGAATGTACACCAGGATCCCGGAATGGGCAAGGTGTGCGCATGTGGTCAGAGGATCTCAATGCAATGCAATACTAAATAACTCTAACCAAGAATGCGCCAGATGACGGCGAGCATATGGCCAAAGGATCCCTATCACTACAAACTGGAAGCAAACTCAACACCAAGTATGTGCTACTCAATCCAGAATGGAAATGAGGCGACCATATGGCGGAGACATAAAGAACTACCAATGCAACTTCAGAATGTAAAGTAGGCGGCAAGCCAGCCTCTTCCACTTATCCAGTGGGAAATACAATAAATGAAAGAGCAAAAGTTAGATTGTTGACAGTACTACTGTTCAGCTTACAATAATTAGAGAATGCCTCCAAGATCAAGGATTAGAGCTCTTCAAATTGTTGCAATAGTAAAAGTGTCTTCCACAATGCTTATTATGACTTCCTAACACCAACCTTTCACTATAATGCAAGTTTCTCAAATCTGATATGACAGACCAGTAGATTAATATGCATAACCAGCACCTCCTAGACACACTAAAATGCACTTTTCCCACTCCCTACTAACTCAATTGACTTGAAATCAGATGCATAACACCCTTAAGATGATGGCGACCAAGCTTGAACAACAAACCCCACCCAAATAACCTTAAATGTTTTCTGGCACAAATCCCAAGGAGACCCAAATGGTATGGCCCTCTAAGAAGGGCAATTTCCTTCTTTAAAATTCAAAGCTTGTCTAAAAAATCTGAAACTTATCAAAATGAGGCGCCCTTGCCAAGGAAACACATTGAAACAATACCCATAACCAGCATATTTTTATTTTTAAATATATGAATGAAAATTACAATTCTGCTATGATATCAGCAACTCCAGAAAATGACATGGAATGCAACTAACTGAACTTCAAACGACAAAACAAAGCTACAACGCAAACCTTATTACAAAATCTCTCACAAGTAGACAAAATTCTCCACTAGATGCTATCTCTCAAGCATGAAGTCGAGCCAAGGCTAGGAGGCATTCATTCCTCGAAGCAGTCCCAGCACCATTTCGGCAGCATAACAATACTTCAGACATAAGATATCCAAGTGAGGACCCAAGGCTTCCTTTTATAATTTTGAGAGGGCCCTCCAGAAGCTTCTAGAAACCCTAATTTTCAAATTTGAAATAACCCCTTTTCCCTCCAAAGATGGCGCCCCTTTTTCATGCTTTCACTTTTAACTTTTACTTTTAAATTCACCATCTCAAGAAATAGGCGTCCAAAATCAAGCTTCATTTTTTACTCTAATAAAATATAAATCACCTTCATGAAGCGCCCACCCTTGAAGACCACTTTTTTAAGACAACCTTAAGTTAAGAGACTAGGCCAAGGGGGGGTAATATAACATTAAAATATAACATTATTTAAATAAAATGAACTTATCTCTCCAACTGCACCCCAAGGCCAAAATTGAACAATTCCAACTAAACTGACATCTGAGGGAAACCAACTGAACTGGAACCAACCTGACAACTACCAAAAATAGAATTTACTAAAAATAGTAAATTCCAGAAAGTGCTCGGAACGCAAAGCCAGACACACCACTGCGAACCTCTCTGAAAACCCAGAAAGAATCCACAATCCAATCAACAAGACTTGAGCAACAGCAACCACCAAAACAGGAAACCCTAATTACACCATCCGAGTAGCCTACAGATCTCTGAAATAAGCCAACGATCAACTGAAAAGATCATGCTCGAGAAGGGGACATTACAGTCCGCCCTCCCCAAGATTGCTTGTCCTCAAGCAATCGCAAACCTGGATGCTGCAGAATCTCATCATTCTCCCAAGTCGCATCTTCCATAGGCAAGTTCTTCCACTTCACCAAGTACTTTCTGATTGTTCTTTTTCTCAAAGAACGCTCTCTGGAATCAAGAATCTCTTCTGGAATCAAAACTAATTGTCCTTCTTCATCCAAAGGTGACAACTGTGATGAAGTAATAACATTGTGTCCAAGTGCCTTCTTGAGGGGAGACACGTGAAAGACATTGTGTACTCTGCTATTCAAAGGTAGCTCCAACTCATAAGCTACTACCCCCACCTTTCTGATAACCTTGAACGGCCCATAGAAACAAGGTTTGAGCTTCTTAGCTCCACTATTCTTGAGAGTCGACTGTCTGTAAGGCTGTAGTCGAAGATAAACTGTATCTCCAACCTCAAAAGAGCGCTCAACAGGCCGCTGATCAACGTACATTTTCTGCTGATTCTGTGCAATATGAAGATTGTTCTTCAATGATTTCAACATATCCTGACTCTGCTGCGACAAATCCTTGGCTTGAGGGGCTTTGCTATCACCAAACACCAAATCAGCAAAGCTAGGAGCCTCATAACCGTAAAGAGCCATGAAAGGTGACATCCTTATTGACATGTGAAAAGAAGAATTATAACAATACTCGCCTATGTGAAGCCATTTCACCCATGCTCTTTGCTGCTCCAAAACATAGTTTCTCAAATAGCCTTCCAACCACTTGTTCACTATCTCTGTTTGTCCATCGATTTGAGGGTGATAACTAGTGCTTGGAGTAAGCACTATACCACTCATTTTAAAGACCTCTTGCCAAAAGGTGCTTAGGAACTTGCTGTCCCTATCACTCACAATGTTTTTCGGCAACCCATGCAATCTAAACACCTCATGAAAAAACAAATCTACAACTTGGGCTGCTGAAAATGAACTAGTGATGGCAAAAAAGCGAGCAAACTTTGTTAATCTGTCCACAACAACATAGATGCAATCTTTGCCTTGGACTTTAGGCAACCCAGTGATGAAGTCCATTGATATGCTTTCCCATTTTTGATTGGGAATGGGAAGAGGTTGCAGCAGACCAGCTGGTAGAGTATGCTCATTCTTGTTCATTTGACAAGTGGGACACTCCTGAATGTAGCGTTGAACTTCCCCTTTCAGCCCTTTCCAAGAAAATCTTTCCCGAATCTGCCTATATGTCTTGAAGAACCCCTGATGACCAGCAAGTGGAATGTCATGAAATGTCAACAAAATCTTCTTTTTGAGCTTAGAATCAGCCACCAAAAAAATTCTACCCTTGTAGTGTATCAACCCTTCAACCACCTTGTACCTTTCGTCATGAAAAGTACCCTCAATGATGCTGGTTGCAAACTGATTTTTGGCATAATCAGCAAGCAACATGTTCTTCCAATCAACAGTAAGCTCACATAATGAGCTCAAATGAGGTCTCCTAGATAGAGCATCAGCCACAATATTGTTTTTACCTTTGACATATTCAATGTCAAAATCATAAGCTTGAAGCTTACTCACCCACTTTTGTTGCCTCTCATTCAAATCTTTTTGATGCATGAAGTGCTTAAGACTATTGTGATCAGTCTTGACCACAAACTTGCTCCCCACCAAATACTGTCTGAACTTAGCTAATGCATGCATAATGGCAAGCATTTCCTTGTCATAGATGGAGTAGGTCCTTTCAACACCTCTTAATTTTCTGCTCTCAAACACAATGGGATGTTTGTCTTGCATCAAAACAGCCCCAACTCCTTCACCCGATGCATCACACTGTAGCTCGAAAGGCTTGGAAAAATCTGGAATAACCAAAACCGGACAAGAGCTCATGATCCTCTTAAACTTATCAAAAGTAGTTTGAGCCTTTTCTGACCAACAAAAAGCCCCCTTTTTCGTGAGGTCAGTAAGAGGAGCAGCATTCTGTGAGTAGCCCTTCACAAATCTTCTGTAAAATCCACAAAGACCCAAGAACCCTTTCAAATGAGTCAAGTTCTCAGGTGGTGGCCTATCAACAATTGCTTTGATCTTTTCAGGATCAACCTTCACTCCTTCAGCACTGATTATATGACCAAGGTAAAGTAGCTACTTCATTCCAAATTCACATTTGGATTCTTTGGCAAACAAACTCTCTGATTCTAGGATGCTAAGCACTTCCTCCAAGTGCTTGAGATGTTCTTCCCACGTCTTGCTGAAGATTAGAATGTCATCAAAAAATATCAATACAAACTTCTTCAACTGCTTCTAAAAGACTCTGTTCATACAAGACTGGAAGGTAGCAGGAGCGTTAGTCAACCCAAAGGGCATGACTAGAAACTCGAAGCGGCCATAGTGACATCTAAATGCTATCTTCTCAACATCAGAACCTCTCATTTGAATCTAATAGTAGCCCGACCTCAAATCAATCTTTGAAAAGAACTTGGCTCCATGTAGCTCATCAATGAGCTCATCTATCCTCAGAATGGGATATCGATTTCTGATTGTGCTTTGATTCAAAGCACGATAATCCACACACATGCGGATGGTACCATCCTTCTTCTTCACAAGAACAACTGCTGAAGCGAAGGGACTCTTGCTTGGACGAATGAAGCCCATCTCCAAGAGTTTCTTAATGTTTTTCTCAATCTCGTCCTTCTGCTTCTTAAGGTACCGATATGGAGTTGTAATAACTGGTTTAGCTCCTTCCTTGAGCTCTATGACATGCTCCGAACCCCGTTCAGGAGGTGGTCCAGGAGGTAAATCAGCAAACACCTTGCTCTTCTTTGTGAGTAGAGACTGAATATCAGGAGGATAGTCTCTCTTTGTTTCAACCGGACTATAATATCCCCTTCTCAATCCTGATCTTCTTAGTGACTGTTGGCCTTTTTCTGGAAACCTGAAGGTTTTCTTGGAAAGGATTGAAAGGAGAAGTTCAACGCTACATTCAGGAGTGTCCTGTTTGTCAAGCGAATAAAAATGAGCATACATTACCAGCCGGGTTGCTGCAACCACTTCCTATTCCCAATCAAAAATGGGAAAGTATCTCGATGGACTTCATCACAGGGTTGCCCAAGGCCCAAGGGAAGGATTGTATTTATGTAGTGGTGGATAGGCTAACCAAATTTGCTCATTTCTTCGCCATTACCAGCACTTTTTCTGCAGCCCAAGTTGCAGATCTGTTTTTTCGAGAAGTGTTTAGGCTACATGGGTTGCCAAAGAACATTGTGAGTGATAGGGACAGCAAGTTCCTAAGTACGTTTTGGCAAGAAGTCTTCAGAATGAGTGGTACTGTGCTCACCCCAAGCACTAGTTACCATCCCCAAACAGATGGGCAAACCGAAGTGGTGAACAAGTGGTTGGAAGGCTACTTGAGAAATTATGTGTCAGAACAGCAGAGAGCTTGGGTCAAGTGGCTGCATATAGGTGAGTACTGCTACAACTCTACTTTTCATATGTCAATTAAGATGTCTCATTTCTTGGCACTTTATGGGTATGAAGCACCTAGTTTTGCAGATTTGGTGTTTGGTGACAGCAAAGCACCCCTAGCCAAGGATTTGTTGCAGCATAGTCAAGACATAATGAAATCCTTGAAGGATAATTTGCAGATTGCACAAAATCAGCAGAAGTTGTATGCTGATCAGAGGCGTGTTGAGCGTTCTTTCGAGGTTGGGGATATGGTCTATCTTCGTTTACAACCTTATAGACAGTCTACTCTCAAGAAGAGTGGAGCTGAGAAGCTCAAACCTCGCTTCTATGGGCCATTTAGGGTCATCAGAAAAGTTGGGGCAGTAGCTTATGAATTAGAGCTACCTTCTGATAGCAGAGTGCATAACGTCTTCCACGTGTCTCGCCTCAAGAAGGCACTTGGACATAATGTGGTTGCTTCATCATAGTTGCCACCGTTGGATGAAGAGGGACAGTTGGTTCTAATTCCAGAGGAGATACTTGATGTCAGAGAACGTTCTTTGAGGAAAAGAACCATCAGAGAATACCTGGTAAAGTGGAAGAACCTGCCTATGGAGGATGCAACTTGGGAAAGTGATGAGATATTGCAACATCCTAGTTTGCGATTGCTTGAGGACAAGCAATTTTGGGGAGGGTGGACTGTAATATCCCCTTCTCAATCCTGATCTTCTTAGTGACCGTTGGCCTTTTTCTGGAAACCCGAAGGCTAGTCGGAAGGTAAAATTAGGGTTTCCTATTTTTGAGGTTGTCTTTGCTCGGAGTTAGTGGATCTGATGGCAGATTCTTTCTGGGCTTTCAGAGAGCTTCGCAGTGGTATGTTCCTTTCGGCATTCAGAGCATTTTCTGGAATTTACTATTTTTAGTAAATTCTATTTTTGGTAGCTTTCCAGTTGGGTTTAGCTTGGTTGACTTCCTGCTTCGGTTTGGTCAGTTGATTTGCTCAGTATTGGCTTCAGGGCACATTCGGAGGGATAAGTTAAGTCATTTAATTAAAAAGTCACGTTTTAAATATTATATTTTTACGTTGACCCCTTGGCCTAGACTATTGACTTAATGTTGTTTTTAAAAAGTGGTCTTTGAGGGTGGCGCCCTCATTAAAAGATTTTAATTATTGCCAAAGTCAAAGCAAGTATGAAGGGCGCATTTATCAAAGTATGGTATTTATTTTAAATATCAAATGTTAAGCCTTGAAGGAAAAGTACGCCCTCTTGAAGAAAGGGTTAGGGTTTTGACATTGAAGCAGATTTTAGGGTTTCGTGAAATCAACCGAAACTTATAAAAGGAAGACTTGAGCATCATTTCATCATCTTTGGTCTACTATACTGTTATGCTGCCGAATTGGCTCTGGAACTGCTTCGAGGAATGAAGGCCTCCTAGCTTGGGCATCGCTTCGTGTTTGCAAGACAACATCTAGTGGTGATTCTTAGTCTAATTTGTGAGTTTATTGGAATTAGTGCATTGTAATTTGCATGTGTCAAATTAGGTTCAGATTCTGCATGTTAGAGATTTCTGGTTTTTACATTCTAGCTTCATCAGATTCATTGTTTTGTTCATAAATCCAAAAAGACAAAAAAAGTGGTTGTGGGTATTGTTTATTTCTTTCCATCTCGTCCAGGTGCCCAAGTATGCAAACTTGTAGATTTTTTTAGAGAAGGATTTGATTTTTAAAAGTAAAATCGCCCCTGTGCTGGGCCGTACCATTCTTGGTTTCATTGGGAATTGTGCATCTTTGGTAATCTGCATTTTAAGTCTGATTTATGGTTCTAAGTTGAGCGCCTCCATCTCATTAGAGTTTTGCAATCAATATCAAGCGATTTGGATGTGTTAAGAGTGAGTTTTGAGTTTTTCAAGAAATCTACTGTTGCTGGTTATTCATGGGCAGTTGCAGGTCTGTTATACAGTCTTGAGAAATCTGCTAAGTTCGTCATTGATTGGTGGTGGTAGTTCTTTCAAAGCAACGTGAAGACTTCAGTGAAGATTGCCAAGCTTGGAGAATAAGGTTGGATCTTTTATTTGCTGTTTCTGTGATCTTTACTTCCCGCAAATAAGTTCATGAATATTGTACAACTCTCTTATAAGCTGATTTATACTGTTAGCAAGATCTCATCTCTTAAATTGTACGCTGGCAGTAGTACTGACCGCCTTATAGATTCTTGCTTTATCGGATTGTAATAGTCTTCTTGCTTTCAGCAGTTGCTTTGTTTTAATTGACCTCCGCCCTATGGTAGCTACTATCCCGGTTTGGGTTAGCAAGCACATTCTGGGTGTTGAGTAGTTTCATCTTTCAGCATTTCTCTTTCAAGCATTATTATTGTAATCACTCCGTCATATGGTCGCCCCTCACTCCGCATTGGATTGGGTAGCACATACTTGACGTCGAGTTCCCTTTCCAGCATTTAGAGTAGAAGACCCTCTGACCAATGCTCGCCATCATCGGCGCCATACTGGTTAGAGTTGTTTCAGTACGTTTGGGTTTATCTTCTAACCTTAACGGGTACTTGATTGTAACGTTGTAATCTGAAATCTAAAAAACGAAAAAATTTGGCTCAAAATATTTCACGGACTAGCAGGAAAAATCATACATTCTGCAGCCCACTCAACTTGATCATGACGAATCAGTCTTGCCATTCTCTTGAATGACACAATCCGAGGACCACCATTGGACATTCCTCTTAGCACTACCTTCTTCCCATCGGATTGAAACTTGAGCTCCATGGGTTGCAGATTTAGAGAGATCTCTCCAAGAGAACGCAGCCATTGAATGCCTAGAACGACATCCGTATCTCCAATGTTGACTACATAGAAGTCGTCCTTGACTTCGTAGTTTCCCAATTGCATATTCATGTTTGAGATCTTCTTGGTGCATGAGATGTGAAACCCATCAGCAACCATAACCTTGAAGCCTTCAAACTCTTCTGTTTGCAGCCCCTTCTTTGCCACCACAACTTCATCAATGAAGTTATGCGTTGCTCTAGTGTCAATCAAGGCAACTATTCGCTGCCCCTTAATCATCCCTCGAACTTTGAAGGATTCATTCTTTTGAAAGCTCGAAAGTTGAGCCAAGGTACCTCCACTTCCCTTTTCATCTTCGGACTCTTCTGGAGCTCTTTCCACTTCCCTGTCATCAAAATCAGACTGCTGGTCTGAAAAATCAGAATTACTTTCTTCAGCTGAATAGTATTCAATTTGATGAAATTTGACTCCTTTTGGGCAAATATGATCTTGGGACCATTTTTCTCTGCACCGGAAACATAACCCCTTTCTTCTAAGTTCGTTAAGTGTTTCTGGATCCAACCTTGTGACATGAGGTTTATGCTGTTTGAACTCCTTATGATGAGGTCTTTTTCCTTTATCCCTTTTGTGAAATGGTGGTTTGGATTGAAACTTTGCTTTAGGAGCAGCCCACTCCATGTTTCTTGCTTTCTTCATTGCCTCTTGTAGGGAGGGTGGATCAAAAGCTTTAATCCAACCTTTGAGTGGCTCCATCAATCCTTCACTGAATAGGATCACCAAACGCCTCTCAGTGATTCCCGTGACCATGACTGAAAGTCTCTGAAACTCAGCTATGTAGGCATCAACTGTGCCATATTGCCTAAGCTGTGCCAATTCTCTGAAATGCACTTCTGGATCTTTTTTCTCAAATCTCTCTATGAGCCTATTGGTGAACTTATCATAGGTAGTGATAGACCGATGACCCAAAGTGACTAGGCCATGGTACCACCACTCGTGCGCCACCCCATCTAGGTGTAGCGTAGCGAACTTAATCGCCTCCTCTTCTGCCATGGGTCTAAGAGTTAGATAGTTATCTAACTTCTGTATCCAAGCTCTTGCTGAACTGTTGTCACTCCCATCAAAATGTGGAAGCGTAACCTTGTTGATAGCTTGATGCAAATCCCCCTATACTGTTGTTCTCCTATGCTCATGATGTCTTCCTTGTCCTTTATTCTTCCTTTTATGATCCATGAAATCATTGTAAGACATATCTATCTTAATTTCATCAGGAAGAGAATCATACTCAGCACGGCCGAGTCTCAACTGTTCCACAAATGATACATTTTCTTCTGGATCAGGTTGAGTGTTTACTGGTGCCAAGAAGGTGGGTTTGAATGGCCTGGAAGAAATGTATGTGCTATTTGAAGCAGGCTGAGCAGCATGTCCATTATGCTGGTTGGTGGCATTGTGTTCTCCCCTATGTCCTGGATTGTTCTGTGGAACTGGGTTCTGACCCACTTTCCCCATCATGAAAGATACCATATCCATTAAGGCATCCATCTTCCTCTCGAACCTTTTTCCCGGACTTGTCGATCTTTCTCTTCCCTTCCCACTATCATTTTTGTTGCTGGTAAACCTCTCGTTACCACCCGATGTCCTCTCATTATCCCCCATTTCTTCTCCCGGAGAAGACTCCCAATTTGCTCTTAATACCTCTGAAGCTGTCTGACTTTCCAGAGCCTGATGCCACTGAAACTAACTTGTAGCCTTCTTGTATTCCCTTGCTAAGTATCTCTGTTCTCTGTCACTCATAGAGGGTTTGTTTCACAAGATGGCACGATGCGTGGCTCTGATACCACTGAAAGATATCGAACCAATTTTTTTTTTCTTTTTTGAAATTACAAACAACATGCGCCCGTTAGGGTTAACTGGAAAACCCAAATGATGCAGAATCTAACTCTAACCAAGAATGTACACCAGGATCCCGAAATGGGCAAGGTGTGAGCATGTGGTCAGAGGATCTCAATGCAATGCAATGCAATACTGAATAACTCTAACCAAGAATGCGCCAAATGACGGCGAGCATATGGCCAGAGGATCCCTATCACTACAAACTGAAAGCAAACTCAATACCAAGTATGTGCTACTCAATCCAGAATGGAAATGAGGCGACCATATGGCGAAGACATAAAGAACTACCAATGCAACTTCTGAATGTAAAGTAGGCGGCAAGCCAGCCTCTTCCACTTATCCAGTGGGAAATACAATAAATGAAAGAGCAGAAGTTAGATTGTTGACAGTACTACTGTTCAGCTTACAATAATTAGAGAATGCCTGCAAGATCAAGGATTAGAGCTCTTCAAATTGTTGCAATAGTAAAAGTGTCTTCCACAATGCTTATTATGACTTCCTAACACCAACCCTTCACTATAATGCAAGTTTCTCAAATCTGATATGACAGACCAGCAGATTAATATGCATAACCAGCACCTCCTAGACACACTAAAATGCACTTTTCTCACTCCCTACTAACTCGATTGACTTGAAATCAGATGCATAACACCCTTAAGATGATGGCGACCAAGCTTGAACAACAAACCCCTCCCAAATAACCTTAAATGTTTTCTGGCACAAATCCCAAGGAGACCCAAATGGTACGGCCCTCTAAGAAGGGCGATTTCCTTCTTTAAAATTCAAAGCTTGTCTAAAAAATCTGAAACTTATCAAAATGAGGGGCCCTTGCCAAGGAAACACATTGAAACAATACCCATAACCAGCATATTTTTATTTTTAAATATATGAGTGAAAACTACAATTCTGCTATGATATCAGCAACTCCAGAAAATGACATGGAATGCAACTAACTGAACTTCAAAAGACAAAACAAAGCTACAATGCAAACCTCATTACAAAATCAATCACAAGTAGACTAAATTCTCCACTAGATGCTATCTCTCAAGCATGAAGTCGAGCCAAGGCTAGGAGGCATTCATTCCTCGAAGCAGTCCCAGCACCATTTCGGCAGCATAACAATACTTCAAACATAAGATATCCAAGTGAGGACCCAAGGCTTCCTTTTATAATTTTGAGAGGGCCCTCCAGAAGCTTCTAGAAACCCTAATTTTCAAATTTGAATTAACCCCTTTTCCCTCCAAAGATGGCGCCCCTTTTTCATGCTTTCACTTTTAACTTTTATTTTTAAATTCACCATCTCAAGAAATAGGCGTCCAAAATCAAGCTTCATTTTTTACTCTAATAAAATATAAATCACCTTCATGAAGCGCCCACCCTTGAAGACCACTTTTTTAAGACAACCTTAAGTTAAGAGACTAGGCCAAGGGGGGGTAATATAACATTAAAATATAACATTATTTAAATAAAATGAACTTATCTCTCCAACTGCACCCCAAGGCCAAAATTGAACAATTCCAACTAAACTGACATCTGAGGGAAACCAACTGAACTGGAACCAACCTGCCAACTACCAAAAATAGCTCGGAATGCAAAGCCAGACACACCACTGCGAACCTCTCTGAAAACCCAGAAAGAATCCACAATCCAATCACCAAGATTCGAGCAACAGCAACCACCAAAACAGGAAACCCTAATTACACCATCCGAGTAACCTACGGATCTCCGAAATAGGCCAACGGTCAACTGAAAAGATCATGCTCGAGAAGGGGACATTACAGCATCCACCTTGAACTTGTCTCAAAGAGCATCAAGATTCTGATCAACACTACTAGAGCATGCAAAAGCCATGAACTCAGCCCTCACTCGATCACGTTGGTCACGATCAGTGAAGAGTCTACGTAGTGCTGCCTTGTACCCTTGAGCCACTTCAACATCCCTATATGGAGCAACTCTTGATGATGCAGAAAGTATCTCAAGACTATAATATTTGGGACTCAATGCAAAAGCGAGAAGATGCAAGGGAGTGGTCATTTTGTTCCATCTATCAACCATGATTTCCTGTACCTCTTTTAAGAACTTTCTTCAGGATCTTCCTCTTTTGCATTGATGATGGATTTCATCTTCTCAATCATTGAGTCGATACCATCATATACTTCGCCCAAACAAGGTCTATCCATGTCAGTGTAACAGATCATGCTCAATATGGGCTCGGTGAAACTGATGAGATACTCAACACGATCCCACCATCTATCATCTAGGATCCTTTGCTTGACCCTATTTTCCCTTTCATTGCTAGATTGCGTCCATACAACCCAATTAGGGCTGATTACCATGGCATAGAGTGCTTCACGAACCTTTATAATTTAAATTTACAAAATCAAAACTTAAAATTAAAAGAAAATTCAAAAATTTAAAAAAATTGAGAATTAACTTACCTTCAACAACTCCAATTTTGAGAATTGTCTAAATATTCCTTGTGTCATATGGTGGATGGTGACAAACATTTGGATGTCTTCGCCCTCAGCATATACCTGTTTGATCCACTCAATTTTGAATCCAATTTTTTGTAGCATTAGATTGAGGGAGTGGACAGCACAAGGTGTCCAAAAAATGTGTGGATACTTCTCCTCAACCAATAACCCAGCAGCCCTACAATTTTTGGCATTGTCAATTACAACTTGCACAACATTTTGATGGCTCACTTCTTCAATAGCTTGGCAAAGGATGTTAGCAATAAATGGACCATCCTTCACCTGTCCTTCACAATCCACTGCTCTCAAAAACATTGCCCCTTTAGGGGACACAACAATAACATTGATCAATGGGAGATTTTTTGCATCTTTCCATCCATCAAAAACGATGGTCACCCCTGTTTCGATCCACGAATCCCTTATGGGCTTCAAAGAGTCTGCTAGATGTTTCACCTCGTTCTCCAATAAGGTGCAACACACATTCTCAAAACCTAGGCCCGTATACCCTTTTGGAGCCTCATTAATAGATTTCACCATTTTTTGCCAATATCGTGAACGAACAACATTGAATGCCAATCCATTGGCATAAACACATCTTGCTATGTCTTGATCAACAATCTCTCTTGCCTCATTTTGAAATGAAGCTTCCAACGGTCCCTTAGATCTTTTATTTGAAGAGGGCATGCTTTGCTCTTGAGGGATGTCCATAAATGGATGGCTTTTTGTAGGTGGAAAATAAGGTGTAGGGGGTTTCATGGATCGAGATCCTTTCTTCAAAGGATGGCTTGTTTTACCACTGGTTGCTTTTTGGTCTACCTTTTCTTGCTTAGCAATATATTTCAACACTATATTTTTTGGAATGCCTTTGTTGTTTTCACTTGGACAATTTTTGATGCCTGTTTCAGGGATCCCGCACAAGTGCCCTTTCACTCGATTGTATGAGCTCGAATGTTGAACACGACAATGACTACAAATCCAAACATATCCTCCACCACCTGGAAGTTGCTAAACGATTTCTACATATTTCCAAAGGGGAGAGTTTGGGTTTGTTTTGAAACAAGATTGGATTGAGCCTGAGGAGGTATCGGTTGCCATTGTAATACGGAATAGTGAATACCTAAGACACAACATACTGAAATTTTGGTATTGATTCATTGAATTTGAAAGTAAAAGACTTAATTAATTTCAAAAAAAAGAAAAAATTGAGCATGTGTTATAGACATTTACAGGAATGAAAAGTAAAACAAAACAAAAGAGTTGAAGTTCAGTTGTTAAAAAAAATGTAAAAAAAATAATCAAAAAACTTCATAAAACCTACCTCTTTTGAAGAAATCTTGCTCTACGATCTTCTTAGCAACGAATAGACACTTGCAAATGCTTAGGAATAGCACAACAATCAACTTTGAACAATCTACGATCAGCCTTCAAGTCTATTCCAGCTTGTGCAAGTAAAAGAGAAAGTTCAGCAATGGAGGCAAAAAATCCTTTTTTCTCATTCACAAATTGGTAAATAATTAAATCTTTACCTATTTCATGTTTTAGAGGCAAGTATTAGGGTTAGAAGGAATAAAAAACTCTTTAAAAGTCAACAAAGAGTCAAAAAAATATTAAAAAAATGCAAAAACGCATGAAAAAGTGAGCTTGGGCGCGAAATTCTGCCCGGGTTGGAACCGGGTTCAAAAATTTTGAACCCTGTCGGGACCCACAGTCAGGGGTCTGAACCCTAGCCGAACCCACAGAGGGATTTTCGAACCCTCAGCGAATTTGGGCGGACCGGACCCAAATTCCGGACCCGAATCGAACCCGAACCGAACCTAGGGCCTATAGAAGCGAACCCGGTAACTTAAAAGAAAATGAATGATAAGAAGGCTAACAATCTAAGGAAAACGAAATGCAAGTATTTTGTCTTTTCCAATGCATATAAATGATGCCTACTCATGCAACTATGCATCTATAGCAGTGATACATTTTGTCAAACATTTTGCTGTCATACTCCAACTTCTATTATTATGAAATCAGACTGGTACAAACTGGAGATGTTATGCAATTGGACCCTATCAATCACATTTCCTTCATACATTGACTTCACCACATTGACTGAAATTACAAGCATAAGAGGTTGTCAAATACAGCGATCAGACCTCAATACAGTACGACTATAATGTTTGTTGTACCCCAAATTAAAAAATTTGCTACACTTAGGCATTTTGAAGAAATGGTCAAAAGTCTTGTTAAAATTGTCAAAAAAGGTCAAAATTAGGGTTTGTACGTCTTGAACGAGGGTCAAAAACTCAAAATTTTCAAAATCTGACGATCTGGGTCTACTGAGAGCGACCAAGTCTACAAAACCCAGATCTCAATTTTTTGGCCCTAAATTTTAGGAAAATTTTTGTTTTTATAAACTTTCTATAAATAGAACATGTTTTTGGGTTTTTCTGGGTTTCTTTCGAAACGAATGCTGGGAAAATTTTGAAACAATAGAAAATTTCTAAAAAGTTGGCTTTTAGGGTTCAAACTGATTTTGATTGGTCGAAAATACTTCCTCATCAGGCTGGTGCAGTCAGAATCACAAAAAGATCAGTTTTTCCCTAGTGGGTCTTTTCTACTTTTTCAGAAGCTTTATCAGGAGCTCTGAGGCCATTAGTGAAGGTCATTCAACTGCCAGGTGTCAAATTCAGAGTCTCAAACACTGCTCAAATCAAGAAACTGCAAAAGATGATCGATGAACACAGAATGAAGAATGGAAAATGGCAATTGAAGAATCTTGAAAACCGAGAAAAATGGTTAAGTCTGGAAGCTTCAAGCGCCCCAGCTCAGTCTTGGTGCCCAAACACTCATGCCTTAGAAAATTTTACATCTCCAACGAGCAAGGCAAAGGCAAGCACGTCAAACGAAGGAAGAAGTTGAAATTTGCAGAATAAAACTAAGTCTGGAAGCCATGGGCGCCCCAAAAGGAGATGGGCGCTCGACTTTTCTGGAGGTCAGATGATGAAATTAGGGTTTGTGCTCCTAGGCAATGTTGTTTAGAATCTACTCAGCTCCGCAGTGAGTCCAACAGTACAGTCATCAGATCAGCTAGTCAGCTTGAATCTCAGATTGATCGAAGGAGTTTTGACAAAGTGGTGGAATGCAAACCATGAAAATATCAAAAAATATTCTAAGTCTAGGAACTCTTGGCGCCCCAGGTGGCCAGGGGCGCCCAGCTTTTGGAGGACCTAATCCAACAATTAGGGTTTGCAAATGTGCTCAATCTCTTCAGGATTCTGTCAGCTTCACAGTGGATGTCTCCGCCAGATCATCAGACTTGTTAATCACCGGCAAATCCAGATCTAACTGAAGGTATAACATGAAGGTTCAAATCTAAAGGTTGAAAATCAAGCAAAAATGGTTAAGTCTAGTAATGGTAGGCGCCCTAGAAGGAGATAGGCGCCCAAGCTTTTGAGGGCCTAAATGAATGAATTTGCAGACAAAGCCTCCAGCATGACTTATTCATTTTTGAAGCAGCTCTCCAACACAATCATCAACACGTTCGTCGAAGTCGGCAGTCATAAGATATCAAAGGCTGAACAGAGGGAAAAACACAAGCAAAATATCAGAAATCAAAAGCAAGGGTGAAATTTACTGAATAAATTCTAACTCTGGAGGAGTTGGGCACCCCAGATAGCTAGGGGAGCCCAAGCTTTTGACCCGCAAGATGCAGCTTTCAGGAGACATCACTCCTAGGAGACTCCCTTAGAATCCTCCGAGCTTGTAGAAACCCTAAGTTTCCTCTATTTCTGAATCTGGCTGATTTTTGTTTGTTTTTGAAGTTCTTGGTTTTTTTATTGTTTTTGGGTTTTTTGCATGAATAATGAAAGAATGCGACTTTTGATAAAATAGATAATAAATTCAAATAAAATGCTAAACTGCCAATATAGATAGGAAATACAAGTTCTACTAAAGGCGAATCTTTTATTGTTCAGATGGAATCAATACAATAAAGATCTGGTAGCATGCAATAAGGAAATAGCAATATTTTAATGAAAGAACCTGGCAATCAGCAAATGGAAATAATTGGTACGGCTGCAATGAAACTTCTTTCTCCCTCCTTCTGAAGATCCAGAATAATGCCAGGGATATAGGCGCCCAAGCTAGAAGTGACAGACTGATCCAAAGGTAGGCGTTTTGCCTCAAGGAGAAAATACGCCCTTTTTAAAGGTGGTACAGCCTGGTACAGAAATGTACGGCCTGGTACACAGCAGCAATAAATGCAATAGTACGGCCCTTCTAAGAATCTCCAGATTCAAACAAAATAGGCGCCCTGCTATGGAGAACTCTTCAGGATAAAACCCTCACTGGAAACCTGAAGATGTAAACCTCTATAAATGCTCTGTAATTCCTTCTGGATGAAGAAATCCCTCTGCCTGGCAATAAATCGGATGATATTTCACACCCTCTGAATCGCACTCACTAGAGATGGCTCGTTCCCCAATGCTTCGAGACTGAAACCCTAGGCTTCTGTGCTCTGCTCAAGACTTGATCAATTTTCAATCATCAATAATCATAATGGCTCGAATTTCCAAGCAAAACCCTTTATCCTTTGAAAAGTGCGATTTCCTCAATAATAGGGAATCATTAAAAAGTTCGAACTTTTTATTTTAATGTTTCAATAGTCTCAGCTCAAATTTTTATAATAAAATATAATCGTCAAAAAGGCCCCTTTCCATGATGGGTGACCCCTTCACTGAAATCACTTAAGTTATAATAAAATATTATAACTTTATATTATAATGCTCCAACAATTAATATTTAATTAAATCAATTAAATATTAATATCTCTCTCGATATATACCCGATGCACGAACCGTCTGAAGCTGATGAACAATGAAGTGATTCTGAATGCTATCAATCCATACTGCTAAAAATAGCAGGGGTCCCACGTTGAGTGCCATATACTGCTAAAAATAGCAACTCAGGCTAGAAGTGTCCGAATGAGCCCGAACGAAAGCCAACTGATCAAATACCGACAACTGAAGTTGAACCAAGCTTCATCAAGACCCTCTATCCAAACTATCAGCCTACGAGGGTCGCATAATAGGCTAATCCTGTGCTCTGAGAGATGTCAACTAGAAGGGGGCATGACAGAGCTATCCAGCGAATTTGACAGTCAGTCAAACAGATTAGTCTAGCTCCCGGAATTGCAAAATCATCAGAAGATCAGAAAGCAAGCATAAAAGTTGAAAATCCAAGAAATTTGACTAAGTCTGGAAGCCATGGGAGCCCCAGGAGGAGATAGGCGCCCAGACTTTTGAAGCCCTGAAATCACTTTTTAGAAGAGATCATCTCTAGAAGACCCTCCTCATAATTCATCAAGCTATTTAGCAAATATGAGAGTCAATCAATCGGGTCAACTAGCTCCCGGAATCGAGAATCCATCAGAAGACCAAGAAAAAATAAAGAAAAGAAAAATGTGAAAAAATGGCTAACATCGATGATCATGGGCGCCCCAGGTAGCAAGGGGCGCCCAGCATTTTGAGCAGTCGGAAGAAGTTTTTATGAAAAGTTGCCTCCAAACAAACTTCATCAGATTCGCTCAGGCTCTGCGATGGACCATTCTGCGAGATCATGGGATGCACTAAGCGTCCAAAAATCAAAGTCAAATTGAGGTTAAAGATCAAGCAAAAGCTGAAAATGGTGAAAATTTGTCTGCCAAGCAAAAGCGCTCCAGGCTAAGAAGGATGCCCAAGAATCCATGCCTTAGTCAAATTTTCAAATTTCATCCTCCAACATTCGAAATAGTGTCCACATTCGACAAACCTACTCAGGATAGGCTTCAAAAGATTTAAAGCAAAAAGAAAGCAAACTTTCTCAAACCTCAAATTATTTAAGACAATCTTTTCCTTCCATTATTCACTTTTTGCAACTTGGCGTCCAAAGCAAGAAGATTTTCTCTTTTCCCTCAATGAAGATTTGAAGACCCAAAAAACATGCTTTTTCGGTGTTCTTCGTGGTTTCGAGATCAGTGAGAAAAGAGGAATGCTTTTTCGTGCTCCAAACCTCTAGGGCATTGTTTTTCCTAAACAACCACTCAGCTTTTTCCGTTTCTGATCACATGGGTCTCTCCACTTTTTAATCTTCTTGAACATTGGGAAATTTTTCCCTCTTCTAGAAACTACTTTTTGGCCGCTTTTTCAGGATGGATTTAGCTTTTCTAGTTTCTGAGCATCTGGGTTTCTCCGAAACGTGATTTTATACAAAACCCAGGTCCCAGCTTTTTTTCAAGGAAGATCAGCATTCTATTTTCAGCAGCACTCTCCACTTAAAATCAAGAAACAAATCAATTGTTTGGCGAATGTGGTGGAGATTTAAAGCATCAATCATCTAGAAGCTTTCTTCCAGCTTTCTTTCTATTCTTGTCTCAATTCTTATCCATTCTTTGAAGAAGAGAAAGAAAACGAGTTGTTGGCATTCCCTGTTTTTTATGCTTTCATAGGTGGTTAGATATTTATGTTGTTTAGTTTGAGAAATAAAGCTTGCATGTTAGCAAGTCTTGGTTGTAAAAGCAAGGAGATTTTAGGGTTCCCTACTCCTCTGCTTGTGTATAAATAAGGGCAGCCTGGCCCATTATTTTCTTAACCGTGCTTGTGATAACAAATTGGTGAGCCTATTTTGCCTGCAAGTTGTTGTTGTTTAGTTGTTGTTCACTTTGTGTAAGAACAAGTTTGCAAGTCTCTTTTAGCTGCAAGTTCTTGTTCAATGCATGTGTCTTGAGTAATCTTTGTTCTTGAGATTTGAGAAATAAAGTCTTGTGCCTACTTTGCCTTGATATAATGTCTCAGATTTTCGTTTTATGTGTATGCTTATATGATCTTTATTTTCAGCTTGCATTGAAAGTAAGTAAATGTGTGTTGGAAAAGAATTTATTTAAGTATTTTTGTCAAAAAATCCTTCCTTGTCCATTTCTAACTCTCTTGCTCTGCGTTTACTTGAGAAGTTAGAAATGTCATTAGAGTAGGCCAGTCGTAGTTGAAATTCTAAAACAGAAAATCTCATCTTCGATGCTTGAGTTTTATAACCTTGTGCTCTTGGCTGAACAAAAAGATAGGCAAATTAGTTTTAGTTTACTTTCTTGAACAACATCAGCAAAGAGGGAGCTTCCCCTCCTAATTCGAAGAGCAGTTTATCTATGCATAGTTGTCTGTTTCTAATTCGCATTCCAGATGTGCAAATTGAAATGCCAATAGTTTTTGGTGCCCACTGTGGGGAATGAGGCATAAAACTTCAAGAAAGCTTACGCTTTATTAAACGGGAATGACAATTTGACACCCTATTGCGTGATACAGCAAAAGCAATGGGTGATAACAACCATAGTTGGAAGACTCGCCCCAAAAAAAAACTCGCCAAGCCAAAAATTGGAGAGTTTTTCAAAACTCGCCAAAAACTCGAGAAAACTTGGGAATTTAAAAAATTGCTTAATGAACATCAAAAAAGACATTTTCAGCTTTAAGTTCTGCATAGCCGAGTTTTTCGGAAAACTCTGCAAATACTCGCAAGTTTTTCAAAAAAACTTGGAAAAACTCGTCTGAGCGAGTTAAACTCAAAAAAACTCGTTGTTAAAAAAAACTCGCAAGTTTTCTGCAAGTCCGCAAACTATGATAACAACAATAATGTTGGCAGGAATCTGAGACGTCCACCCACATTACCTTGGGGCAACATCATTGGACCTTTGGCTTTGCGGGAACATCATGAGTTACCTAAAGGGTCAAGGAAGCACTTTCCACAGTTTCATGGCAATGGAACTCAACATCTTGATCATCTTTCCGCCTTCTCAATGACCTGCGCCATCTTGCACGTAGCACATGAAGACATTGTTGTGCGTCTCTTTGTGGAGACTCTTGTGGGAAATGCTGCCAATCGGTTCAATCACCTAGAGCCGGGCATTATCACAAATTGGACAACTATGAGCTAGAAATTTTTGGCGAGATTCAAGCCTGCTGAAGACAGTCATTGGTTGTTTTCCCAACTTGCAAATTCAAAGATGGAGTACAACGAGCCCATGAGGGAGTTTGTAGCAAGATTTAATCATCTTGTTACACAACTTTCTTCTACACTTAATCCATCACTGGAGATTCTGATGAGCTACTTCATAAATGCCCTTACATCAGAGATAGCTTTCTTCCTGAAAACGGAAAGACATACAGAATTGACGGGTGCGCAAAAACACGCCATCGAGTTGGAGGATAATATGATTACTTCCGACATAATGAAGAAGGATTCAATCAAGCCTCTGGTTCAGAGTTCAGCAAATCCATAGCTACAAAAGGTAGCTAATTGAAATATTCCGAGCCAAATTTTTTCAATTTTTTCAATTACAATAATCAAAGCAATACACAGTCGTTAGGGTTAGCTCTTAAACCAAAACGATGCTGAAGCAACTCTAACCAGAATGTACACCAGGATCCCGATGTGGGCAAGGTGTGAGCATTGGTCAGAGGATCTAAAATGCAGAACAGAGCTGGAAGGAACTCTAACCAAGAATGGCGTCAGTGATGGCAAGCATATGGTCAAAGGATCTTAATGGAAATGCTGATACAAGAACTCTAACCAAGAAATGCGTCGGCGAACGACGAGAATGTGGTCAGAGGATCCCTACCATCTAATAAGTTGAAAGCAAAACTCAACACCAAGTATGTGCTACCCAATCCAATACGGAAATGAGGCGACCATATGGCGGAGATAGAAAGAAATACAATGCAGTTTCAGAATGTAAGATAAGCATTACAAATCAGAATTAAGCAAGATTAAGAACTGCTGCCAGTACTAATGTCATCTTACAATATGAAGAGCATTCGCCTGCCAAGAGCATATGAGTATAACAGATTAGCATTACATCATATAAAAGAACTCTCCTTTGCTTAATCAAAGATGCCGAGACCAATCTCTTCTCTCAAAGACCAAATGATGATTCTGATTTTTAACAGATCTGCACTTTGATTTAATAACCAGCAACCTATCAACTTACTTAAATGATCATATCTCTCTCACAACTCATCCAATTGACATGAAACGAAGTGCAATAGACCCTAATGATGAAGGCGACCAAGATAGAGCTCTGGAAACTGATCAAAAGACCCTAAATGAAATATGCACGAATTCCAAGACAAAATCAAATGGTACGGCCCAGCAAGAAGGCGATTTCTCTTTGAAAAATTCAATGCTTCACTAAAAATCTAAAACTTACAGAAAAGGTTCGCCCTTCACAGACAAAGAGATCTAAACAATACCCATAATGAATCTTTTTGTATTTTTTGACTTAAGAATAAAAACAACAATCTGCTATGAAGAATATGCAATTCCTGAATCTCTCTAATATGCATAAAACTGA
Source organism: Sequoia sempervirens (assembly GCA_007258455.2). Lineage (NCBI taxonomy): Eukaryota > Viridiplantae > Streptophyta > Pinopsida > Cupressales > Cupressaceae > Sequoia > Sequoia sempervirens. The sequence continues at coordinate 192,767 of VDFB02261796.1, read as the reverse complement.
TCTATAAAACCACACACTGACTACAATGCACAAATCCCACTACAAATCAATCAAACTACACTATCTCACCACTAGTCGCTATCTTTCAAGCGAGAAGCAATGCCAAGCTAGGAGGCTTACATTCCTCGAAGCAATCCCAAAGCCAATCCGGCAACATAACATTCCTGTAGACAAAAGATAATCCAAAAAGAGAACCAATGGCTTCCTTTTATAATTTCCAGATGACTCTTCTTGAAACCCTAATCCTCCAATAGGTGGCGTCCCACTTTCCCAAGCAATACTTTTGACTTTTAATTATAAACTTTATCTCTTCCTTGAAGTTGGCGTCCAACTTATGCTTGGATTAAATCTTTTAATGAGAAATATAATTAATTCCTTCAATGAAGTGCCCACCCATAAAGAACATCTTTTAAAAACAACTTAAAGAGTTGTAGCTAGGCCAAGGGGGTCAATGTTAAAATAGAACACTAAAACATGACTTAATTAAAATAATTCGAACTTATCTCTCCAATTGTTCCCCGAAGCCAAAAATGAGTAAGCCAACTAATCAGTCTGAAGTGGAAAGCCAACCGTGCCGAAACCAACAGGTTCACTGCCAGAAATAGAATTTACTAAAAATAGTAAATTCCTGAAGATGCTCAGAATGCCAAGAAGAACATATCACTGCGAAGCTCTCTAAAAACCCAGAAAGAATCCGCCATTGAATCAACCAACCTCGAACAAGAGCATCCTTCAAAACAAGAAACCCTAATTTTACCTTCCGAGTAGCCTACGGGTCTCCGGAATAGGCCAACGGTCAACTGGAAAGATCATGCTCGAGAAGGGAACATTACACTAATGAAATGCTTGCACTACCACCACCACAATATCAACCTCAACAACAATACCAACCTCACCAGCCATATCAGCCAACGAGAAATGATTTTCAGCCTTACAACAATTACAAGCCGCGGTTGCTAGCACCTCCACCAAGACAAATAGTTGAAGCTGCACCACATGTATTTTGTTCCTTTCATGATACCGATGAATATACTGATTCTACATGTATTGAGAACTTAAAAATCAACCAGATTATGGGATATGCTCATGCTACACCCAGTTCCAATTTTGTACCAACACCAAGTTCGCATATTGTCTTACCACAGACAGACAACTTCGATGCCAACTCCGCTCCGGGATACTTTCAAAGTGAACCCGTTATTGAAGAAAAAGAATACCTACGCCACTCCTCTCTTGCAACAAATCACGGAAGACACTCTTTGCCTGTGTTTACAAGTGCTCTGCACTTGCAAGCGCAAAAGGAAGAAGAGAGGCGGAAAGCTAAAGGACAAATTAAGGAAGCGGTTGCAACTTGCACTTCTAAAAGTTCACAAGAGAATGCTAAACCGGTTGCTCAGGACCCATCTTCAGTAAATTTTGACACTGTAAACTCCATGATGAAGACCAAGGTTAAGATTTCACAGTTGGAGTATCTTCGTGATCATCCTAAGCAGCTAGACAAAATAATACATGTAAAGAAAGAAGCTTCAATTCAACCTACATTGCTCGAGTCATTTGTTCCAACGGAAGAAAAACCTAAACCTTTTCTATATATCTTTGTATATAAGAGGATTTAAATTGAGCAATTGCATTATTGATTCAGGAGCCTCAGACAACGTCATGTCTCTACAAGTGATGAAAGTATTCGGACTCTCGTGCACAAAATCTCAACACGAATGTTATACACTTCAATCTAAGTTGGTGTCGTTGGTCGGACAATTGGAGGACGCCCAAGTAAGGTTGGTGGCTTGTTTGGAGAAAAAGATAGTGATGAATGTCCTAGTGGTTGACATTCCAGCCAGCTACGGGATCTTGTTGAGACGGAGCTTCTACAAAGATCTTGGTGGTGTGATGTAGTTAGATTGGTCGTCTACAACCATTCATGTGAAGGAAGGCAGAATCAAGATAGAACCTAAACCCAAATCTCAGTTCATGTTGGTGAAAATCCCAAATCCCCCAGCCCAATCTCTATATCAAGAAATGGGTCTTGGTAATTATGTAACGTTGTCAAAGATAGGAATTGAAGACCAGAACATTGCTTGTTCTGAAAAAATACTAACAGAGGATACAAAGTTATGGACAATGCATTTACATGGGGGTTGTTTAGCTGTAGGTTCAGAAGAAGGGAAAATGATCATCTCCCCTAAGGAATTGCTGCAATTGGAGTTCACTGAAGCTGAAAAAGAGGCACTTCTGTTGGGCCTCAAAAATGTCGAAGACATGGCAATTGAACTCCTATGTGTTAAAGGGGATGTAGAGTTGATCGATGAGCCAATCAGAGGATATTTCCATGTCAGAAAGGATCATCTACGACATTATTGAAATCGGGTGTGGAACGTCATCGATTGGTTTGAAGAGTTCGAAAACAGAGATATCTCGAAGATTGACAACAGAGACATCCCGAAGATGAACAACAACAAAGTTGGTGACTCAGTGGTACCTGTTTCCTTCCTTGCACCATATTCTAACTTTTGTCAAGGTGCCTCTACCTGGATGTATGAAGATATGAGAATCTTTATCCCAGAAGATTTGTCCCTTGCGATACCCATGAGAACAGAAGTGAAGCCTTTCAGGCAGAAACGACATACAACACTTCATCCCTCTGGGGGTGGAGTAGGGAAAGTCCAACTATTAGGTGACTCTAGGAAGTCCCGTCAGAGGTGACGTAGGGAAAGTCTTGCAAATAGGTGATTAGAAAATGTTGTTGACTCCGATACCCAATGGATAAGGCACTCGTCTACACTGGTCTATGCTCAAAACTCCAGAGATTCTTTGGTTCTCCTATGCTGTAAGTATCCGCAATGGTCCCCAAACAGAGCCAAATGTTGTACCCCAAATTAAAAAATTTGCTACACTTAGGCATTTTGAAGAAATGGTCAAAAGTCTTGTTAAAATTGTCAAAAAGGTCAAAATTGGGGTTTGTACGTCTTGCATGAGGGTCAAAAACTCAAAATTTTGAAAATCTGACAATCTGGGTCTACTCAAAGCGACCAAGTCTACAAAACCCAAATCTCAATTTTTCGGCCCTAAATTTTAGGAAAATTTCTATTTTTAGAAACTTTCTAAAAATAGAACCTTTTTATGGGTTTTTCTAGGTTTCTTTTGAAACGAATGGTGGCAAAACTTTCCAAAAATAGAAAATTTCTAAAAAGATTGGCTTCTAGGGTTCAAACTGATTTTGAATGGTCAAAAATACTTCCTCATCAAGCTGGTGTAGTCAAAATCACAAAAAGATTAGTTTTGCCCTAGTGGGTCTATTCTGCTTTTTTAGGAGTTCGGAGGCCATTAATGCAGGTCATTCAACTGCCAAGTGTCAAATTCAGAGTCTCAAACACTGCTCAGATCAAGAAACTACAAAAGATGATCGAGGAACGTAGAACGAAGAATGGAGAATGGCAGTTGAAGAATCTTGAAAACTGAGAAAAATGGTTAAGTCTGGAAGCTTCAAGCGCCCCAGCTTAGTCTAGGCGTCCAAACACTCATGATTTAGAAAATTTTACATCTCCAGCGAGCAAGGCAAAGGCAAGCGCGTCAAACGAAGGAAGAAGTTGAAGTTTGCAGAATAAAAACTAAGTCTGGAAGCCATGGGCGCCCCAAAAGGAGATAGGCACCCAACTTTTCTGGATGTCAAATGATGAAATTAGGGTTTGTGCTCCCAGGAAATGTTGTTCAGAATCTTCTCAGCTCCGCAATGAGTCCAGCAGCACAGTCATCAAATCACCTAGTCAGCCTGAATCTTAGATTGATCAAAGAAGTTTTGACAAAGTGGCGGAATGAAAACCATGAAAATATTAGAAAATATTCCAAGTCTGGAAACTTTGGGAGCCCCAGGTGGCCAGGGGCGCCCAGCCTTGTGGAGGACCTAATCCAGCAATTAGGGCTTGCAAATGTGCTCAATCGCTTCAGGATTTTGTCAATTTTGCAGTGGATGTCTTCGTCAGATCATCAGACTTGTTAATCACCGGAAAATCCAGATCAAACTGAAGGTGTAACATGAAGGTTCAAATCTGAAGGTTGAAAATCAAGCAAAAATGGTTAAGTCTGTAATGGTGGGTGCCCCAAAAGGAGATAGGCACCCAAGCTTTTGAGGGCCTAAATGGATGAATTTGCAAGAGGCTCTCCACTTTCGGCTTATCTAACACAGACTCCATCACCAGCAAAGAATCACCATAAACTCTCAAGATTTTGGATTCTTTATAATTGCAATTTTTATACCTCTGGAAAGAACCAAAAATTCAACTACATTGTTTGAATTTTCCCCAATCCCTCAGCAAACTCAAATAATATTTTCTTTTCTTCATCCATTATCACTCCCCCAGCCCCAGCAACACGTAAGTTTCCCTCAGAAGTGTCATTCAAAAATAAATGAAATGAATCCTTACAAATTCTAGGAGATTTTCCTTCTAATAAATAGTAGGCTCAGAAACTTTAACTTCTAAAATCTGATCAACCTTTCTCTTCCTTAGTAAGACAATAACCAGCATATAAATAACTTTTGTTAACTTTCACTAAAAGCTTTAAGAGTGCAGCGACACAAGCAAAATATCTATAAGAACTGACCTTGCATTATCAAAAATAACATGATTTCTACATATCCATGTATGTCAACAGACAACTCTTGGTATAATCTTCCTCAACTAATTAAAAGCTGATTTTCCTTCAAATCCAAAAGGATACTTGTCAAACATCACAAACTTGGAGCAACACAAAATCAAGTTGGAAATATCAATTATGAATCCCATCTTCAACAGCACATGACTTCAAACCTATTGAGAAAACTCACACTGGATGAAGAGATGATTAATGACTTTACTCTCTTGCAAAGAAAATGAAGGCCCATGTATATCTTGCTTGCTCAGATTTTCAGCAGTCCAAATGGCTTTGTGGGAAAGAGTCCACATGAACAAATCAATTTTAGGAAGCAATTTGTCAGCTCAAAGCTTCCCATTAATGCTGTTTTCTAAAAACAGGTGACAAAAATTTTGATAAAACAGCAAATTATAAGCTTGTCTCACACAGTATTTCCTAGATATATTAAGATCTCCCCACTTAATTTCATCTTGTCTTTCTCTTATCTTGATATTCCTCTATCAGGCAAAATAGTGTTAAAAAGCATAAGAGAAATTATTTCTTGCATAATAGGAAAAAAAAAAAAGAAGTTTTTCTACTAGTTGGAGAGTAATTGGTATAAACTCAGCCAAAAACTCAATGAACACTTGCCAATGACTCAGCAGAATTTTAATTCTCTTCATCACATAAAAACTTACTAGAAACACAATGTCCCTCTAGAGTTGAACAAGGATGCACTCACCTTTGCAATATCTATGAAAGCAAGAATCCCTTAAGAGATGGAAAGAAAAAGGTTTCTTTCATGTGCATTTTTCTTTGGTTGATATTATATTACATCCCCATTTTAATTACGATATAGGTGCTGAGTATTTTGCAAGTCTCATAGATACTTGATGTACAATTTGGGACCAAGCCGTCATAGGACAATTTAGAGGTCGCTTAGTTAAGTCCTCTGATGAAGAAAAAGGTGGTGATGCCCGTCTATCTGTTAAACCTAATTTCACCATCAATCTTGAAGACAAATATGTCCAGTCTGCCTTCTGTCTTCTATTGCAAGTCAAAGGAGTTATTCTCCAACCTGATTCCGTATATGCTACTGTAGGCGGTCGATGTGTGTATAGGCTTCTGAATACTGTTTTCCCTCCTTCCAAATTTTCTGCCGGGGTAACTTATACCGAAGCAAATAATAATGTTGATGATTTTGGCGCCACATAAATGCTACTGGTTTTGATATTGGCTTTTCCCGTTATCGAACAACTTATAAACCAGTCTCAACCTAAGTTCCAAGATCTACCAACACCCTCTAGACAATTTATGTCTGAACGACCCCGAATGCAAAGTCGTAGGCTTGCCAGTTTAGATCTCAGGTCATTACCGGATGAAACCTTGTTTGAACAACCTGAAGCCATGACCAGTGGAAGACCTAGCTTATCCACCAGACCTTTCTCCATGTCGCGAAATTTCCCCAGTACATCTAATAAGCCATTCCTCGACTATAATCCTGAAGAATCTTTAGGACCCAGTCAGCTCCCTATGTATCGACAACCTTCAGTTAATCCTTATCCATCCAAAGCTTCTCCAGCCACTCTCTCTGATCTCAGCAGCAATCCAGAGCTTATGGATCGTCTTGCAAGACAAGTAAGTCAACGACTTGCTTTGACACCTAAAGAAGAGGAAAAGAAAGATCAGAAAGGAAAAGGTATAAAGCTCACAAAGATGGGTGAAAGAAATTGTATGATGAAAGAAAAGATCCCTAAAGCAAAACTTCCAAGAACGGGATCTGAGAGAAAAAATATATATAAAATGGAACTGAATCATATGGAACAGGAAATCATAGGTTATGAACCTGGTAGATGGCCAACCCCTGAAACTTTCACTGTCATCAATTCTGACAAAAGATTATGGGGAAAATATGAAGCAAGACTTCATACAGATCTGGGTAGAAAACAAAAGAACTCTGAAGCTCAAAGAAATTGGATGGCACAATGGATGATTTCTGCACAGGATAATATAGATGACATGGCAGTCGACATTAGATTTTCTGCTGATTTAGGATTAGAAGCTGTAAATAAAATTGATATTGCTACAGAAGTTCAAGAAAAGATTTTTACTTCTGCAAAATATTGTGAACACTATTGCTGTACTCTGTCTAATGATATTTCTGGTGTGAGCTATGATGTTAAAGAAGCTCATAAAAGTGTGAAGATAGTCATCTCCACACAACAACATCAAGATAGCTACCTTACACATCTTTATGACAATCAACAAGATTTTGAGTCTGCCAGAAAAGTTAATGATGTAGAAAATAAGACTCTTTTGGATTCTGTTGTTAAAAAACTTGAAAAGATCAGGATACTTACAAAGAAGATAAGAGTATCCCAAACTGGTAAGGATAGTTCTGAAGAGGAAGACAGAGAAAAGAAAGGCAAATCTGTAGAACCTCCTAAGCCAAAGAAGGTATTTATCCAGAGACGAAAACCTTTTCATAATGTAGAAGATAAAGCTTCAAACTCTCGAAGACCTTCTCATACGCCAACACTACATGTTCCTATGCCCAAAATTAAGGAACATAGTCTAGTCAACAAAGAAGAACAATTGAAAGATTGGCTTGAAGAGCTAGGAGTAGAACAAGAGCAGCCAGAACCAGTATACATGGATGAGCCTGGTTTTGTAAATAAAGAGTCAAATGATGAATCTTCTGATGTAAATACTTTAGTTGTTTCTGATAGTAGTAGTGATTCTGATTCTGATTATAGCAATTTTGAGGAAATAAATTTAGATTTTTCCCAATATAACCAAATTGAAGGAAAAGAACCTTGGGAATCACTGAAGAAGCTTACTATGGATATTGAGATGCAAGAACCAGTGTCTGAAAATTTGCGACCTGAACAATTGAGACCATATGCTTCTAGTGGTTACATTTTAAATATAGATAAGTTGGTCAACCCTTATGAAGCCATATGTACCTGGACTGATACATTAGAAAATATGTTTGAAAGAAGTGGTACATGGACTGAACCGGCTAAGGTTCTTTATGCAGTCAGGCTTATGTCTGGAAAATTGAGAAACTGGTGGAATAATCTACCAGATATTGGACCCATGCCCAAAAATATTCCTACAAATTCTTCAGATCCAATTCTTGTGGATCCAAAAAATTTGGGTAAAGATGATATTTTCCAAGCTGGCTTTGATGAATTCAAATGGTTATTAACAGATTTATTCTGTGATGATATTTCTAACCAGACATTAGAAGCAAATAAAATTCTGCAATCAATGAAGCTAAAAAATTTAGCTAAGTTTGATGAATACAATTGTATGTTTGAATCCTACATGGTTGCAGCTGATAAGATGCATGATCTAACCACAAAACAATATTATATGATTTCCCTTCCATGTGGTTTGGGTGCTTGGGCACAAGATTATCTTATTAGAAAAGAGCATAAGCAGCTTGATGATGTGAGTTTTCCAACTATAAAAAGATTGATTAGATATAAGTTGGAAAAACAATGTTTATTAAGAGCTTTGCAGCTCAACAAGGAAGAATACAATTATACATGCAACTTAAAAGAATTTTGTGATCTTCCTCCAATAAATCAGCTCAAAAATTTTCAACAGTTGAAACAGTTCAAAAGAAGTAGCTGTGGCCGAAACTGCAGATGTAAGAGGTGTTCTCACAAAAAATATCATGAAGGAGAATACACATTCAGGCACAGCAAGCATGGTAAGCATGGTTATAAAAAGAAATATAGGGCAATCCCCTATAAGAAAAGAAAATGGTCTAAACAGACACCACCATACTTACTGAGGAAAAGGAATAATAAAGCCCCTAGAGGTATCAAATGTTTTATTTGCAAAGGGCCCCACTATACTACTAACTGTCCCAAAAAATTAAATCCTGGTACAAAAATTTATGCCATTTTTGAATATGATAATCCAGGATGGGAAGTCATTGATAGCAGCAATCTTTCAGAAAATTCTAATGAATTTTATGAGTTAGTTGAAAAAGTTCCTGAATCTAGTTTTATGTTAAAATTTAAAGATGTTAAGGATCGATATAGACACCTGCAAAATCTTTCTGATCCACAACCAGAGAGTTCCGATCCAGATGAGGATTTCCTCACTTCTCTCCTCAAAGATACATTAAAAGATCTGCAAGTCAAAATACAGATAGAAAAATCCAAGGATCCTTATAAACTGGCAGGAACTAAAGAAGAAAGAAAGAAGGCTGTTCACCAGCATTTGGCAAAACTCAAAAGTTTAGAATCAGATAAAGGGGAAGTGGAGAAACGGTTACGGTTGCAGACAAAACCCTCCAAAGGGGTTGAAAGAGATATTGACCATGGATACAAAGTGCCTCCATGGCAAAAGAAAGATAAATCATCCTCTTCAAAGACTTCTTCTTCAAAACAAAAATCTTCCGGTACTGATACTGATGTCATTGCAATCTTTAAAAAATTTGACATTCTTATGGATGATATTGCTGAGTTAAAAAGATTGCTTAAGACTCAACAAAAAGAAATCAGAAATCTTTCTGCAGAAGTAGGGGAAATTAAAGACATTTTGTTCAAAGCAGACCACCAAGTTGAGTCTGAAAAAGAAGATGAAGAAATTAGCAGCAGCAGTGGAAATAGTTTGATTGAAAAAACATATGAAAAAACTTGTTCATTATTGCTCTCCAACAATGGTAACTATGTCAGAATAAATTTCTGTTTTCCAGGATATAAAAAGATTCCATTAGATGCATTTGTTGATACAGGTTCTTCTCGATCTTTGGCAAAAACCAATGCAATTCCTCCAGATTTCTGGAAGCATCGACCAGACCTTCCACACAGTTATGCAATAAATGGAGAAAGAATTCAGATGGGCAGGTATGCACAAGATGTACACATAGAAATAATGGGAAAAATGTTTGTCACTGATTTCATTGAATATAATGAATTGGAAGATGATGTTTTGCTAGGATTCTTGTTCTTAACAAAATATGAGCCCCTTCAATTTTGGAAACATAAAATTTCATTAAGACATGAAGAGGGTCAGATTGAAATCCCAGCATTAAAGATAGTCAATCATAAATTTGACAATGGAAAAAAGCAAAATAAACAGGAATCCAGCAAAGAAATGGCAGAAGAAATAACAGATGTATTCAGAGAAATTAGACAAAGATTTGAGACAGATTGTTGCAGTCTCAATCCATTACAATTCTGGTCTCAGGATCATGAAGAATGTGAAATACAGATTAGACCCAAATGCATGTCAGTCATGCCCCATGAACCTGCCTATCTCATGAGTCCTACAGAAAGAAAAGAAATGGATGAGCAACTCAAAGAATTGTTAGATGGGCAATTCATCCGGCCTAGTAAAAGCTCATTTGCTTGTCCAGCATTCCTGGTGAATAAGAGAGCTGAACAAGTCAGAGGTAAAAAAAGGCTTTGTATCAATTACAAACCACTCAATGATATCATTCTTCCTTTCAACTATCCCATTCCTCATAGTTCTGATTTAATACGAAGGGCTGCTAACAAGAAAGTTTTTTCAAAATTTGATTGCAAGTCAAGATTCTGACAAATTAAGGTCAAAGAATCAGATAGATATAAAACAGCATTCTCAGTCCAACAAGGATTATATGAATGGAATGTAATGCCTTTTGGATTATGTACTGCTCCAGCATATTTCCAGCGAAGAATGGACCAGGCCTTAAGGCATCTTAAAGATTTTTGTGCTGTTTATATTGATGACATTCTTATATTTTCTGACTCTATTCCTGACCATTTGCAGCACCTTGAAGCACTTTATGCAGCACTAAGAAAACATGGGATATGCCTCACAGCAAAGAAGATGGTAATTGGAGAAAGCCAAATTGATTTCCTTGGCTTAAAATTGAAAAATGGCAGAGTACAACTTCAGCCTCACATCCTTTAGCGCATTCAGGAATTTCCAGATATTCTCCAAGATAAAAAACAAATTCAGAGATTTCTTGGATGTTTAAATTATGTTTCGCCCTTCTATAAAGGACTTGCTGAGGATAGAAAAGCCATCCAGTCACACTTGAAAGAAGAAGCAGAAGAATGGTCGTTAAAAGCTACAGAAGCTGTTCAAAGGATAAAAACAAAATGCCAACATTTGCCCTCTTTACAAACCCCTTCTAATGATTTACCTTTATATTTATATATTGATGCTTCTGACACAACTTGGTCTGCTGTGTTAATTCAAGAAGAGGGAAATGGTAAAAGGGATATATGCGGCTATCGCTCTGGTACTTTCACAGATACTGAAAGCCGATATCACATCTATGTAAAGGAAATATTGGCAGTCAAAAAAGGTATAGAAAAGCTTAAAAAATTTCTAAAGCCAGTAAAATTCACTGTAAGAAGAGATAGTCAAGCTATGAGGAGCCTGCTCAAGAAAAAACCAAATAAAGATATAGCTCAAGGTAGAATTGCAAGATGGTATTTTGAATTTCTCAACTATGATTTTGAGATTGAATGGATAAAAGGAGAAAATAATCCATTAGCAGATACTCTAACAAGAGAACTTGCAGGATCTATATATTCAGATCTAGAATTTAATGATCCAGATTGGTTTAGGCCGGATGGTACTGGCATGTACATGATAAATCCTAGTAATATTAGTCTTCCATCCCTTCCAAAAGAAATTGTTCTAATCTTGTTGGAATCTTACTTCTTAAATAAATGGCTTTCAAATATCAGAAATCAGATCAGTTATCACCATGCACAAGGATTAATTGATTCAGATGAAGATGAAGATTTCAGAGAATCCATAGGACTAAATCATGCTCCTATCAGATATTGGTGTGGAAACAATTCAATCCAAGTACGCATCAAAGGTTTGTTTGGTATGAATTGGTCAAAACAAAGTAAAATGAATACTTTGAAAAATCTGAAATTTGGTTTTATTACCAGAATTACTTTTGATCAAGATACATTTGAAGACTATACTGATTTAATAGGAGCCAGATTTAATCCAGATATGGAAGAATTCTTAGATTTGTTATTCCCACAGTTCAAAAGGATCATGACTGATTGTATGGTGCAATATCTGACACACTATCCTAGAACAGGATATAATTTTCCAAGAATTGAATTATATCCTCTTGAAGCCAGATGGAGACCTGAAGTAAGAATCGAAGATATGGAGATCAAGCTTAAACCAGCATTACTAGCAAAAAGAGTTGAACTAGATCGAGCTTATTCTCAGGACTATGTAGTCCAAATTGACCATGTTTTTAATCCAAGGGACGATGATTGGGCTCTAGTTTATCAAGAGTTACCTAATGAATTATTGAATCCAATACCATTCTGATGATAGGCACATGGGTTTGTTTGTCCTGTAAACTAGTGATGGGGTATGTCCATCACAGGATTTACTTTACTTTACCTTTAATAAAAGATGAGAGACAACTCATTCTGACAAATCCGTGAACGCACTACCGAAAGTGTGCGTACGAGTAGATGCTCTCGTGATCAAAAGCATGATCCCCATAGTGACTTTTGGGTGTAAAGTCGACATGTACGTGACATGTGTTTTAATCACGGTTGTCTACTTTTCCTGTTTATGCCACTTATTACATGGCTATAGAAGAGTTTGTCGGTCGAATCTTATCCAAGTTCACGCTCTAACCCTGTGGGTCCTGCTACGGATAAGATTCCTTCTACGTGTCCCTCATCAAAACGACGGAACTCAAAATTTATGAAAAAGAAGGTAAAAGATCAGCTTCGGTGGAACCAGTTTCTTCCTATAAGAAGACCCCGAAGACGCCTATCTCCACAGACAATCTCGGAGCGAGTTCTCAAGTTTTAAAAGAGTCTAGGGTCTAGAAAGAGTTGTAAGTTATATCAAAATTATGCTCTCTCCTGCGCTTTGAGCGATCTGGATGATCAGAATCTGAATATATGCAAGAGATGTTATGTTAGATGGTTAAGTCTAGTAATGGTGGGTGCCCCAAAAGGAGATAGGCACCCAAGCTTTTGAGGGCCTAAATGGATGAATTTGCAGACGAAGCCTCCAGCATGAGTTATTCATTTTTGAAGCAACTCTCCAACGCAATCATCAGCACGTTCGTCAAAGTTGGCAGTCATAAGATATCGAAGGCTGAACAGAGGGAAAAACATGAGCAAAATATCAAAATTCAAAAGCAAGGGTGAAATTTACTAAATAAATTATAACTCTGGAGGAGTTGGGTGCCCCAGCTAGCTAGGGGCACCCAAGCTTTTGACCCCCAAGATGCAACTTTCAAGAGACATCACTCCCAGGAGACCCCCTCAGAATCCTCCGAGCTATCCAGAGAATCTGACAGTCAATCAAACGGATCAGTCTAGCTCCCGGAATTGCACAATGATCAGAAAGCAAGTGTAAAAGTTGAAAATACAAGAAATTTGACTAAGTTTGGAAGCCATGGGCGCCCCAAGAGGAGATAGGCACCCAGATTTTTGAGGCCCTGAAATCAGTTTTCAGAAGAGATCATCTCTAGAAGACCCTCCTCAAAATTCATCAAGCTATTCAGCAAATCTGACAGTTAGTCAATCGGGTTAGTCTAGCTCCCGGAATCGAGAGACCATCAGAAGACCAAGAAAAATGAAGAAATGAAAAATGTGAAAAAATGGCTAACACTGGGGATCATGGGCGCCCTAGGTGGCCAAGGGCATCCAACATTTTGAGGGGTCAGAAGAAGTTTTTATGAAAAGTTGCCTCCAAACAAACTTCATGAGATTCGCTCAGGCTCCGTGATGGACCATTCTGCCAGATCATGGGACACACTGAGCGTCCAGAAATCAAAGTCAATTTGAGGTTAAAGATCAAGCAAAAGCTAAAAATGGTGAAAATTTCGCTGTCGACCAAGCAAAAGCGCTCCAGGCTAAGAAGGGCGCCCAAGAATCCATGCCTTAGTCAAATTTTCAAATTTCATCCTCCAACATTCCAAACAGTGTCCACATTCGACGACCCTACTCAGGATAGGCTTCGATTTTCAAATTTCATCCTCCAACATTCCAAATAGTGTCCACATTCGACGACCCTACTCAGGATAGGCTTCGAAAGCTTTAAAGCAAAAAGAAAGCAAACTTTCTCAAACCTCAACTTATTTAAGAGAGTTTTTTCCTTCCATTATTCACTTTTTGCAGGTTGGCGTCCAGAGCAAGAAGATTTTCTCTTTTCTCTCAACAAAGATTTGAAGACCCAAACGACAAGCTTTTTCGGTGTTCTTCGTGGTTTCGAGATCAGTGAGCAAAGAGGAACGATTTTTAATGCTCCAAACCTCTAGGGCATTGCTTTTCCAAAACAACCACTCAGCTTTTTCCGTTTCTAATCACATGGGTCTCTTCGCTTTTAAATCTTCTTTAACATTGAGAAATTTTTCCCTCTTCTAGAAACTGCTTTTTGGCCACTTTTTTAGGATGGATTTAGCTTTTCCACTTTCTGAGCATCTGGGTTTCTTCAGAACGTGATTTTCTACAAAACCCAGGCCCTAGCTTTTTTTCAAGAATTTGCTTTTTTCAAGGCAGATCAGCATTCTATTTTCAGCAGCACTCTCCACTTAAAATCAAGAAACAAATCAGTTATTTGGCGAATGTGGTGGAGATTTAAAGCATCAATCATCTCGAAGCTTTCTTCCATATTTCTTTCTATTCTTGTCTCAATTCTTATCCATTCTTTGAAGAAGAGAAAAAAAAAACGAGTTGTAATAGTTGGCATTCCTTGTTTTTTATGCTTTCATAGGTGGTTAGATGTTTATCTTGTTTAGTTTTAGAAATAAAGCTTGCATATTAGCAAGTCTTGGTTGTAAAAGAAAGGAGATTTTAGGGTTCCCTACTCCTCTGCTTGTGTATAGATAAGGGCAGCCTTGCCCATTATTTTCTTAACCGTGCTTGTGATAACAAATTGCAGAGCCTATTTTTCCTGCAAGTTGTTGTTGTTTAGTTGTTGTTCACTTTTTGTAAGAACAAGTTTGCAAGTCTCTTTTAGCTGCAAGTTCTTGTTCAGTGCATGTGTCTTGTGTAATCTTTGTTCTTGAGATTTGAGAAATAAAGTCTTGTGCCTACTTTGCCTTGATATAATGTCTCAAATTTCCGTTTTATGTGTTATGCTTATATGATCTTTAGTTTACTTTCTTGAACAACATCAGCAAAGAGGGAGCTTCCCCTCCTAATTCGAAGAACAGTTTATCTATGCATAGTTGTCCATTTCTAATTCACATTCCAGAGGTGCGAATTGAAACGCCAACAATGCTCAATGCTTATTTATTATTTGTTGACAGCAATCGACTCCTACAGACTCAAGACTCCTAAATGCATATGTTCATGGAAAGAGGAACCTGATAATGTGATTGCAGCAATATGAACAGGTTCAATTCTTCCTCTAGATGATTGATTTGCTCCTCAAATTGATGCGTCCCACCTCCTGGCTGTATGGTGACCTTTCCCAAAGGTTTGCACGATTGTTCCTTGTCTCCTATATTTAAATCACACCAAAATACAAGTGCATTCAGCCTGGGTAATGATGGCAGTACGCTGATGGTATTCCCCTGATGAAGCGCTCCAAGGAAAGCCTTGCTTCTGTCCCTCTAATGCTGAAATCTCATTAACTGACTTTCCACGATTTTACGCCGCCAAATGATGTTGAACGATGCCTTTAGTGCTACGATTCAGTCTATGCTTCCCAACGATTTTCCCAGATGATGCAAATAGAACTCCTTAGCTGCGACCACCCTCAAGCAAGCCACGACTTTGCTGAATATCTCTGTTGGCGTTTAAATTCACACCTCTGGTATGCGTATTTGAAACGGACAGCTATGCACAGATAAACTGCTCTTCAAATTAGGAGGGGAAGCTCCCTCTTGCTGATGGTGTTTGAAACAAAGTAAACTAGAACTAAGTTGCCTATCTTTTTGATCAGCTTAGAGCACAAGGTTTATTAAACACAAACGCCGCAGCTGAGATTTTCTGATTTAAAGAACTTCAACTACGACTAACTTAAACTAAAGACGTTTCTAGTTTCCCAAGTAATAGCAGAGCAAGAGAAACTAGAAATGGACAAGGTAGATTTTCTGACAAAATACTTCAATGAACTATCTCTCAACAAACACCTACACACTTCAATGCAAGTTGAAATCAAGATCATAAAAGTAAAACATAAATAACGGAAACTTGAGATTTTATATCAAGGCAAAGGAGGCTCGTGATTTTATTACTCAAATCTCTAGAACAAGCTCACTTCTAACATGCCTGGAACAAGAAATTGCAGCTAAAGAGGCTTGCAATCTTGCTCTTCACACAATAGAAACAGCAATCACATTAACTCCTTGTTGGCTAAAGAGGCTCAACAATTTGCTATCACAACACAATTGAACAATACTTGAGTAACAAATAGAAGGCACAATAGGCTAAGCGTTTTGTTCTCACTAGCACGGTTAAAGAAACTAAATGAGCAAAGGCTCTTATTTATAGAGAGAGAGAAACCCTAAAATCTCCTTGCTTTCACAATCTAGGGCTTGCTCAGCAAGCAAGCTTTATTACTAAATCTAGAAAGAAGATAACATCTAAAACCCTAGAAAGCAGAAAAAGCGGGAAACGCCAACTATTACATTCTATCTTCTTTCTCTTCTCAAAGAATGGATAAGGATTGTTTCAAGAATAGAAAGAAAGCGGGAAAGAAAGCTTCTAGAAGAAAGCTGCTTTAAAGCTCGATCACATCCGCTAGGAATTTAGAAACTATGTCCCGATTCGGTGCATCTATGCCCTCAATGGCAAAGCATCGCTTTTCAAGAATATCTTCAGCATCTGCGATAGATCTCAAGAAATCTTCGACCTCATTGGCCGCTTTCTCGAACTTTGCTGACATCATCGAAATATGACCTATCCTTCCGCCAACTGCATTGCAACTACGAACAACACTCTGGAATTGATCCTGCACTTCGTCAAGCCCGACGTAGGAACCATCTTCCAAACTATACTGAGAAGGAATCTCTATGATAAACTCACTGATGAAAAGGAGAGCTTCAATCACCCTTTGTCTGTAGGCGATGAATTCCTCGGATATCTTCTCATAGGTTTTAACTTTGAAAACATGACGCTCCCTCCAAGCAAGGATTTGTCTCTTGTGTTCTTTGGAAACTGCTGAACCATAGGCTGTGTCTAAATCAGCAATGATGATCTCATGCCTTGGTCTAACTTCAGCCAGTGTTTGTTCAAATCCTTGGATACCTTGACGTAGCTTATGAGCGTCTTCCTTTAACTGGAACATCCGTGCCAAGATCTCCCTTCCTCGAACAATGAAACTCTCGATTCACTCTTGACTTTCTTTCCCATAAATGACCAGCTGTCTTAACTGCTGATGATCAGCTGGTGTCTCTAGAATCTGGGGCAGCAACTGGGTTACCTATGAAGAACCATGAACAAGGTTAGAAATGAAAAGCCTGAGCTGCTGATTTTCAGCCTTGAGGGCTGCCTTGTCTTCTCCATCCTTGAGCACTCTTTCCTGAAGATTTTCGGACACAACTTTGAAGAGACTCAAATCTGCATGTCTGGTATTTCTACCGAGATTGGCCTTGACCATGACGAAATCATCCATATTCACCTCATCCCTATTCTTGTCTTCTGGGGGCAATGCAGTCTCCATGATTATTTCATTATCAAGATTCCTATCAAAGTGAACTTGCTTCTTTGCCTTCTTCTTAGGAGGTTCCTGATAGATGTTATCAAGATCATCAACACTCATCTGATATGAAGGCCTTCTTCTAACCCTTCCTAAGGAGTTCTCAAGCCAAGACACGGTAGTATCTTTACTAACTTCCCTAGGAGGTGCTACTGCGATCTCTTCATCATCTTCGATATCAAGATCAATGTGAATCAGTCAAGAACCTGTCAAAGGTACAGAAACATGTGTTGAAGGCGGCTCCTCTGCTTCTTTCCGAGGTACGGGCTCGTCAGGAGGAACTTCTGAATCAGCTGTAGGCTGCTCCTGTATGACTATGCCTGAGAAGTCTAACCTTCTTTTCACATTTTTATTTGATCTACTGCCTTTGACGCCTTCTTGAGACTGACTTTTACCCTTCCCTTTTGACTGCGTTCTGGAGGAAGAGGGAATTGCCCTTGGCGGCTCTGCTACTAGAATGGAGTTCTTCCTTTTAAGGATTAGGAAAACCTTACTATGCTCAAGAACTTGTCTTGTCCTGTCTTCGACTGAAAGGGATTCCTTATTAGCCCAGTTGACTTGTGAAAGGGGCTGATCTTCTATTCGCTTCTGAGTATACATCGGGAGAAGCACATCCTCGTCATCATCTGATAACCCTTCTATGTCTTCATTTAAACAATCCTTCATCTGATGGAGAGTAAGTTTGTTGTAACTACGTCTCCGGACCTCGAACTCATCTGTACAATTAGCCCAAAAATCTTCAAGTGCGGCTATATGATCATAGTTCTTCTCAAGTCGACCAGCGTAGATACCATGAGGATCAAACAATCGTCTCTCGCTGTAGGACTTGAGGCCGAGTTTATATAACTCATCTCCCATTGACTTGGCATCTGCAGCCGTCCTACATGTGTATATACCCAACCCTAATAGAAACTGAAGAGAGGGTCTCCTATTTCTCAGGACTGTATGAACATCGTGAGCCTGCCTCAAGAACTCCATGAAGACAACCTCGTCCGACGGGTACCTTGGTAACATGGGCGGGGCACCTGAATAGCCATAGACCCTAAGATAGGTGAAAGTGGCAAACTGTATAAACCAATCTGCCAGCTTTGAAGTCATCAATGGAGGTCAGTCAGCTACTAGGCGTCAGATTCAACACTCAAGCACTGGACAAAAGGTGAGATGATGTACATGCACGATGATCGAGGAAGAAGTTGAAGTTTGTCGAAAAATGACTAACACTACAAAACATGGGCGCCCCAAGAGGAAATAGGCGCCCATCTTTTCAGGGCACCAAATGATGGAATTAGGGTTTGAGCTCCCAGGCAAAGTTGTTCAGTCTCCTCTCAGCTTCGCAGCGAGTCCGGCAGTGCAGTCATCGGATCATCCAGTCGTCTGGGATTCAAGATCAAACGAAGGAGTTTCAAACAGAAGACAAAATGCAAATCATGGAAAATCACTGAAAATTGTCTAAGTCTGAGAACTTCCAGTGCCCCAGGTGCCCAGGGGCGCCCAGCTTTTTAAGAGGCCTAACTCAGCAGTTAGGGTTTGCAGATGGGATCAATTTCTTCAGAATTCAGTCAGCTTTGTAGCGGATATCTCCGTCAGAGCACCCGACTAGCCAATCTCCAACAAATCCAAATCAAAGTTGAAGGTATAAGATGAACGTTTGAATGTGAAGATGAAAATCACGTAAAATATTCTAAGTCTGAAGCAAATGGGCGCCCCTAGAAGAGAAAGGCACTAATGATTTCAAGATCCCAAACGAATGATTTTGCCAGTGAAGCCTCCCAAGATGACTTCCTTAGAATTGAGCAAGCTTTCCAACAAGACCATCAGCTCACCAATCTGAGTTGGCAGTCGTTAGTTGCAGCAGGCGGAACAGAGGGTCCGAGCAAAGAGAATGGTGAACGGAGTTGTGGAAGGAGGATGGTGCTTGTGTCGACGAAGTGTTGGAAGAAGAGGAAGAAGAAATCATTTCATGTGCACTTTGCATAGCGATGGAGTTCACTATAGATTGTTTGCAATCTAAAAAAATGGTTCTACCATTCAACTCCACTTTTGTGAGCCTATGCTTACAAACTTTCTACCCGATGTGTTTGATGCAGGAGCATCAAGGTGCACAAACAATCCAGTACAACCAAAAAAAAAAAATTAAATTTTTATGTTTGTGTTTTGTTTTGATTTTTCTTGCAGGCACATTTATTTTAAATCCTCAACTCCTCCAACATAGTAAGGTTTGATGTCAGGATTGTAAAAAATCAATTAATTAATTGATTCACTTTTTTATTGTTTTAAAAATATTTGAGAAATGTTAATTTTCCAAAAAGGAAAAAATTCCATGCCCAAGCTTGTAAGTGGGCATTTATTGTATATCATTGTTGTTGCAAGCAATTTGGAATGAAATAAAACTTCAGTTTTCTTAATTAATTTTAGTCTCAATTTGTGTGAGTAAATTTGATTTGGATCTTCAAGCATTTCATTTCATCATTTAAAGGTGATCTTTATCTACTGTTGAATGTGGCAAAATAAGGGTTTTTGAGGTATTTGACTATGAAATCAAAGGGGTATTGTTGGGAGAAAACTTGTAAACTATTTTTTTTCTTGTAGATGAATGTGGGGGCTTTCATTTCCAAGTTTTTAGTTGAAAAAGAAATGGTTTGATGGTTCAAAATAATTATCAAAAAGAGGTCTGCCATGAGTTTGAGGGCAGTTTCAAAGTTGTTTGAATTTAAATTTATGGGTTGTTATACCTATCTCTTATTTTTGGTGTCTTGAGGTAGTTGTCTTGCATCAAAACCTACCTCTCCTTGCACTCAAAACTCTACATTATTTCCAAAACCTACCTCTCCTTGCATTCAAAACTCTACACAACTTTCTCCATCAAAACAATTATTTGGTACAAGTTGGTAGCATAACTAGCTTTGACAATCAATACTACCTTAAACAGTTTGTTGTGAATATTTTATTGGCAAATAATTATTGGTTGTAATAAAACCATCAAATCAAAACCAAACTGATTCCACACGGTTCTAACAAGCAATCACCTTGCCTTTGTGTAGTAAAATATTCTCCTTCACTTTTTATTGTTAACAAATGTTCAATTCTAGCGGAGGATTTATGTTAGCATATGGATTATGTATTGACACAAAGGAATGAATCACCTAGTCCACTTCGGATTTATCACACTCACACCCAATTTTGTCATGGAAACCCACCTTTGTAATAGAAACATCCTTTTACTCACAAAACCTTATCAGAGACAGATGGTCTTGGAATGCAATGGTACCTCAAAATGCACACTTTCACACCTCTATTATCTATTCACAATCCTTCAAATAATTGCAATGCTCTCTACTGTTCCA
Source organism: Sequoia sempervirens (assembly GCA_007258455.2). NCBI lineage: Eukaryota > Viridiplantae > Streptophyta > Pinopsida > Cupressales > Cupressaceae > Sequoia > Sequoia sempervirens. Next base: position 172,149 of record VDFB02261796.1, on the reverse strand, counting down.
TTTTTGTTCTAGTTGTTACATATTGAAACTTCTTATTTCTTGGAATAACACATTTTATCACTAGAGGCAACAAGATTTCTAGCGCAGCCCTCCTTGTCTTCACAAGATAGTATGTTAGGTGGCAGAATTATTGGGCAACAAAAGTAAACATTTTTGGATATTCCAACGCTCTCAGAATACCTTCACACTACTCTTCCATTGCAGCAATATCACAGGCACGGAGATATTAAATGCTCTGATACCATATTAAACGGTGATCAAATTCACATAATTACACCATGATTGCACAAAAGGAGAAAATATGGAATATGTAATATATTTGATTTATTCAAATGTTTTACGTTGGAACATAATTGGCTTTTAAAAAAAAATCATTTTCCCGTGCTAACTTATTTACGAGAATGTTACTTCCCAACTAATCTGACTACTAACATACTAAACTAACAATTTATTTATTTATATAAACTATAAACTGTATTTACTAAACATTGTTTTATTTTATTTATTTATCTATCCTATAAACTAAACTATTGATGTACTATTAAAACAAGGTTGAGGGGCAATGCCCCTCACGAGGATTTGGGGGCAACACCCTCATTGAGGTCAAGGGGCAATGCCACCAAGCCCAAATGACAACCCTCAAAACCATAGACCTTCATGGTCCACCCATCCCTTTTCCGTAATGAAAATTGTGGTTTTTATGCAAAGAAGGCACCAAAAAAATGCCTAGGCCATAGGGGATAGCAAGTCGTCCCCCAGCCATCTCAAGGATAGGTATGCATCCTCTACAACCCTCAAGCATCCCTTTTTCCTTTTTGGACATCCTGGAGACATTTCCTTTTTTTTTTAAAAAGGAGGACCAGGACAAGATGTTTACTACCTTTCTCTAAAACATCCCATATAGGGGGCAGGGGCATTTAGGGTAGGTGATGCAACCCGAAGGAGCATACCTTTCTCATTATTACCCCCTATTCATTTCAAAGTCCCACCACAAAAAAAGTCTTTATTGTATCATGATTCATTGGAATATAATGGAAACGAGTGCAAAATTTATACACAAATAAAAGAAGAAAACAATATACATTTTCTAAAATGAGGTTGTGACGAAGAATGTCAAGGAAATATTTGGAATAGCATTTTCAAAACAATAACCAAAAAAAAAAAGAATGTCAACCCATGAAGTCACGAATAACTCGAAAATCATTGCTATAAACCCTATTTTGATTGCACATAGCTGTAAACCGATGTCTAAAACTCGAAAAAATCGTGATTACAGTTGGAAAAATCAAACAAACTTAAGCTATAAAAAAATCGGCTCTTTCATCAAGAACAGTCCTCTCCATTGATTTTATTTGGAAATCATTTTGGTACACATTTGGCATAGGAAATTTCAACTCAATTTATGAACTTTTTCATCATTAAGGAGATATATGTGCTCATTACTAATTGCTCATTTGAAAGCAACAACATCCTCAAAATCAGCATTATCTTTTTGAACCATCTTTCTTTCAACCTCCTCTTCAGTAATATGAGCTTCTTATGGTTCCCCTTCAAATAACTTTGGTGTCATCATGGGAATCATAAGTCTCATTTGCCTCTCCTTTGATTTTTTTATTAACTTCACTGAATTGATCTAAGTATTTATCAAATGTTGATGTTTTGAAATTTCCAGCAAGCTCAATCCTATAATTCATAGTTGCACATCCTTCAAAAGGATCATTCTAGAGCTCTGCCATACATGCCTCTTGAAATAAAACTTTTTCTTCAAAAGAAATTTTTTTTGGAAAGTACTTCATTCTCAAATTCAAACTCTTCTTTAGAAATTTCTGTTGCGAACTCTTCTTCTTTCTGATGCTTCACTGTCACAATTTCTTCCTTATCCTCATTCGTCAAATAAGGTTTCATTTTTTCTTCACATTGATTGACAACCTATTTAACCAACCCATAAGCAATTGTAGAAGTATTTTGTTCTTGTCTCAATATAGCCAAAAAAGTAGATAAGAGTAGTTGGGAGATTTCATCACTCTCATTCACAACCTAAGTCATGATGGGCTGCATGGAAGATATAACATTTTTTGCATGATTTCCATTAACAATACGCAGAAAATGTGGAAACATTTCAAATCTTCACAACTAAGATCTAACATAATAACACAATATCTGATTTTTGCAACAATTTCCAAAAAATTACCCTCTTAGCAAAAGAAGGATTTCTCATATCGCCCAAACTTCGGAAACTTTCCACAATCAACTGAAATACTTCCTCATAACACTGCTATTATAAGGATCTTGAGGAGCTGTTATTCTAATAATTTCATTAACACAAGCAGTAACTAGAAGTCTTACCTCCTCATCTGGATGTCTCAAAAGCTCTGGCTTAACCAAAGAATTCACTCCAGGGACCACAACAATTTGCATCTCCATAGAATCTAGTTGATCTATCTTAGATAAACAACTCTCCACTGTATCCAGAATGCATGGTAATTCATCCTTTGATAGAGGCAGGTGCTTAAATCTCTTCCCTACACTAAAATGCTACTCTCCCAATTCTAAAGCCATGATTCTCGAGAAGGTGAATACAAAATTTTCTATAAAAAAAAAATTGTCACATCTAGATGGAGAGATGAACTTAACACAAACAACTGTTGAAAACAATGTTATGCAACTGAAGAATTTGCAACAAAAGTTAGCTTCCCAACAGGTTGGAAAGATTACCAGCTCTACTACCACTGCAATAACCTTAAATTATTTTTTTAAATTTCAATTGTAAATGAGATACAATGCAATTTTCATCACTTTTTGACTGCCCAATTCTTGTGGTGGTCAAGGTGAGAGCATACGGTAGAGGGATCTACATATCAAATTAAATTGCAGCAGCTGAGAGTAAAGCACTAGGCGGCAAGCCTGCCAATACCCCTTATTAAGTGGAGTGCATATGAAATACTGGAAAGAGAATACACTTCATGTTTATTCAACGGAGTGTAAGTACAAAACGTCCATTTATTCAATGTGTAATCAAAATGGCACTTCCACTTGTGCAATGGGAAAGTTTATTACAAAATAATCACTTGTTCAGTGGGGTAAGTACATCAGCAATAAGAAAAATCAAAGCCATGAGTGGTACTACGGTACTACCATTCAGTGTTTAAAATATAAAATGTATAAAAATAATAACTTTCGGCGGTATGACCATCCGAAGCATTACAAAGATAGTTCATATGCATCATAAATACTAAAACAAGAAGATTAGCTGCTGATAATAAATGCTAGTGTGGAACAGGACTGCTGTAGCACCCAAAATATAGCCCAAAATCATGAACAAACCCACCCAGCTTGAAACAACAGCAATATACCTTGATGAATGATGAATATCAGGCAGATACAGGCTTATATTACACTGGAAACATGTTACAACAGGTCTGGGCAGCAAAGAAGACACTAAAAAAAATCACCAAATCACACCCCAACACCTCAAATGAACATAGACTGAAAACATCAACTCTAAATACACCCAAACTTCACCAGAACACACTGATAAGGATGTCATATCAATCTAAAACTAATTTCAGATCAAATCAAGTCTGTAACCGCATACAATGCACTGTAAATGCAAGTACAGCAGGTACAAAACATCACCAAACTCATCAAAACCCATGAAGTTCACTTGGATGAAGGTTGGCACTTATTTGCAAACCCTAGGCACCTCCATCCAAGGTGGAAACAGCTCATAACAGCTTACAGGGTTTATACAAGGAGGAGAGGCACTACCGCAGATCCTGAGATCCAAGAAGATCTGGAAGAACCTGTGATTCAGCCAGAAGCAATGGGTGATAACAATGATAATGGCAATAAACATAATAACAATAATCACAAACGTCCACCCCCATTACCTTGGGGTAACAACATTGGACCATTAGCTTTGCAAGGAAATCACGAGTTACCTAAAGGGTCAAGGAAGCACTTTCCTCGGTTTCACGGCAATGGGACTCAACACCCAAAGGAACATGTTTCTGCATTCACAACGGCTTGCACCGTCTTGCATGTACCACATGAAGACATTGCCAACGTCTCTTCGTAGAGACTCTTGAGGGAAATGTTGTTGATTGGTTTCATCATCTGGAGCCAAGCATTATTACAATGTTGGGCAAACATGAGCGAGAAATTTTTGGTAAGGTTCAAGCCCGCTGAAGATAGTCATCAATTGTTTGCCCAAATTTCAAACTCAAAGATGGAGCTAAATGAACCTATGATGGAATTTGTGGCAAGGTTTAACCGCCTGGTCACATGTCTTTCTTATACACTCAATCCATCACCAGAAATTCTGTTGAGCAGTTTCATAAACACTCTTCCATCTGAGATAGCCTTTTTCTTGAGATCGGCTAATCAAACAAAATTGACAACTACACAAGAAAATGCCATTGAGATTGAGGATAACATGATCACTTCTGGCAAGATGAGGACAAATTCTATCAAGCCTCTGGTTCAAGGTTCTGCAAATCCACTGCTACAGAAGGTAGCTAATGAGCTGACTATCCTCAAAAGGCAGTCACCTGCTCAGGGGCAGCCTGTGCTACCAGCACCACCACCACCACAATATCAACAACAATATCAACCTTGGCAACTGTACCAGCCAAAGAGAAATAATTTTCAGCCTTTCAATAATTACAAGTCGCAATTGCCAGCACCTCCACCAAGACAAACAATTGAGGTTGAGAGATCTATGGTATTTTGTTCTTTCCATGAGACCAACGAACATACCGGTTCCACGTCATGAAAATTTAAGAGTGAATCAAATTGTAGGATACAATGGTGTTGCACCCAGTTCAAGTTCGAATGTTGTCTTACCACAAACAAACAACTTCGATGGCGACTCTGCTACGGGATACTTTGATATTGAACCTGTTAATAAAGAAGAAGAAGATTTCCGTCAATACTCTCTTGCGATTAATCATGATAATTTTTCAACACCTGTGTTTACAGGTGCTCAGCATTTTAAAGCACAAAAAGAAGAAGAAGAGAGACTAAGATCGAAGGAAAAGGGTAAAGAAGCGGCTTCCACTTCAAATCCTAAGCCTTCACATGAGAATGCTAAAGCAGTTACTCAAGACCTGTCTTTAGCAAATTTTTACATTGTAGATTCCATGATGAAGACAAAGGTGCATATTTCTCAGCTCGAGTATCTTCAGAACCATCTGAAATAGTTGGATTGAATTCTCAAGTTTGTAAAGGAGGCTGCCATTCAGCCTACATTGCTCGAATCATCTGTGCTAGCGGAAGAAAAGCCTAAACCCTTCTATATATTGTTGTACCCAAAACCAAAAATTTTGCTTCACTAAGGCATTTTGCTTAATTGAGTCTTAATCTTGTTAAAGTGTTGTCAAATGGTCGTTTTTGGGGTTTTTAAATATGGAGTTGGTGTCAGTATCATGTCAGTCTGTCACTGAAAAGATTTAAGGAAAATGAGAATTTTAACGAGAAACATCAAAATTTTCTATCTCTGGAGAAGGGAGCTCTTTCTCAAATAGGCGCCCTATCTTTTAGGGGCTCAGATCCTATTTTTAGGGTTTGTCACCTCCAGCAGACTTTTGTCCGGCATCACATTAGCTTCGCAATGAGCTATCAAGCCTGTCAAACGGACCTGTTTCGAGCAAGTTACGGAGGATACAGCATAAAACGAGGTAAAAGCGAGAATTGGCTAACACTGGAGAAAAGCGCAGCTTTTGGAAATGGCACCCATGTTTTTGAGGTGCCAAATGAAGGTTTTTGGCTAAATGCCGTCCAAGATGTTTGTCTCACGTTTGTTCGAGCTTCGCGACGCATTCGTCAGTGGGTGAATCTGAGTTGCTGAAGTGCTTGAACCTGAGGTCAAACGTAGGGTCAAATCTTACTCAGAACGTCAGAAGAAAAAGCAAAAGAGCATATTTTGGGAAAGGCGCCTGAGCTTTTCAGGCCTTTAATGCTTTCTTTCTGATGATATCAAATATTCAATGTGTCCGTGTTACGTTCAGCTTTCCGTTGCCTGTCTCCGTCAGTTCAGAGGATGACTTAGCAGCTTGCAGTCGGAGTTTTTGTGATATTCTAGCCAATTCCAAAAATGGTTAAGTCTGGAATGAAAAGAGCAGTTTCTCAAAAAGGCGCCCTTGTTTTTCACCCTTCAGATGATGTTTTCTGGAGAAATGTGCCTTTGCAACTGTTATGCAGAATGAGGTCAGCTCCGCAGTGAATTTGAGATCCAGTCCTGAAAGTTGATAAAACAGAAGTTATGAAGGATTTATTTTTCCCTTCGTACAAAATGCAGAAGTCAAAATTTGACTAAGTCTGAGAAAAGCGCAGCTTTGAAAAAGGCGCTTGGATTTTTGAGCCTTCAGATGTCAGTTTTATGGTTTCAGTCTCAAGATACCTTTTGATCAGTTTTACTCAGCTTTGCAATGCACCTGTCAGCCCAATCGGAGAAGTCAGTCAACCAGTGTCAGAGGATGAACAGAGGTCCCGGCAGAGGTTTTAGCTTAAATTTTCATGAAATTTGGCTAAGTCTGGAATTCGCTTGAGAGTTCAAAATTGAATTTTCGAAAGAGAGTTGAATGGACGCCTTAACTGGAGTTCTGACTGTTAGACTAAACGTTTTCTGGGTTGTCATCTTCAGTTCATATATTGGCATGTTGAGTGATCTTTCAGTTTGCATGTCGAGTTAACTAGTTTGCATGTTCAGTTAACTATCTTGCATGTTGAGTTAACTTGATTGCATGTTCACTTAACTGAAGATTATCAGTGAATGTCAACTGAGGTTCACATGCATGGCGAATTTGGTTGCAATTGTGAAGATTTAGTGAAGATGGCGCTTCATTGAGTGGCAACTGAAGTTCTAGAAGGGACGGCATGAATGGTGAAGCATAAATTTGTGAAGTATGGCGCATTTGAGTGTTAACTGAACTTATCAAAAGGGTCACCATATTTAGATTTTATTGATGAAGCATAAATTAGTGAAGCTACGCATTTTAGAAAGAATGTCAACTGAAGTCTTGAAAGGGTTGCTATTTTTAGATTTAAAGCATGAAATTGGCGAATTCTTTTCAACAAAGATTGTCAACTGGAGTTCTCAAAAGGGACGCTTTAGTTCTAAATTGTGAATTTAAAGCAAGTGTGAAGGATGGCGAATTCAATGAAGAATGTCAACTAAAGTCAAAGTCGCATGAAGTTGTTAACTAAAGACTTGAAAGGCAAACCCTAATGCATGGCGCTTTAATTAGCATATTTTAGTTTCAGTTAACCAAAATGGGGTCCAATTAGAAGCCAAGCGCCATTTTCCATGAATTCTTTGTTTAGTGCGAAATCTCTATGATGAAAATCTATATATTTCAAGAATGGCGTCCATTATTTCATCATCTTTTGCTCTGAAGCTTATATTCTTTTTGAGCGACCGGCAAGCTTAAGGTGATTCAGGTGTCCGATTTCAGCAATCTTCATAGCAACGAGTTCAGATTGTTCAGAGGCAGGCGATTCTAGACTTTATTTTCACTTTGCATGCAGGCTTTATCAAGTTCCAGAGAAGAAGTTGGAAAATTCTTCAGAAGCAGAACAAGCAAAACCTTCTATCTTCTGTCTTATTTCTTCTATTTCTCATCTTAGGTACTTTCTTCGCATGTCAAAGAAAACGGAAAAATATTCAGAATCTGACCATCTGAGTTCGCATATTTCAGCATCAGCAGCAAAACCCATGTCTTAGATTTTTTCGAGAAAATTGCCCCGCAGCCTTCATTCTGAAGCTCTGTGCTTTTTTCCGAGAATTTCTTTGCATGTGGGCTTGAATCACATCTTTTTGAAAATATCATCATTTGGGTTTGTTCAGAATTCCGTTGTGCACAAAACCCATGTACCAGATTTTCTCAAGAAAATTTGCCCCGAGAAGTTCTAAAACCCCTGTAGTTCTCGATTGAAGAATCTTTGCATGTCAAGCTAAACGGCGTTTTTTCACAATTCTGATGTTGTGGGTTGTCTTGGAATCATTTTCCGGACAAAACCCATGTCTCAGAATTTTTGGTGAAAATTATCCTCTGACAGGCTATTTTTAGCCTCATCAGGAGCCATTTTAGCTTTCCGGAGAAAGTTGTTAGAACATTGTCGTGTTCACAGTCAATGGGCGAGTTTTTCAGAAGGCGATTCAACTAGACTGAATTCGAGACCAAATCGGTCTTAATTTGGGTTTTCATCAGAGCAGCTGACAATGAAACGTTACGCTGCAAAAGGAACAGAGATCACTTCATTTACGGAGCCGCCCAAGTCACTCAGATCTTGTGCAATTATCTTCGTGAAAATGGTACCTACGCTGATCTCGAGGTTGTACAAACTGAGTTTCAGAAGCATGTTTATGATATCTTGATGGAGGTTCTGATCACATTTTCAATAATTTCAGCGAGTTTCAAGAAGGCGACTGAAAATGTTAAAGAATGTATGCACACAATTACAGAAAGTGGCAGAGAGCTAAAGAAACAAACAGTTGTTTTGAGCAGCGTTAAAGTGCCAGATGACAGAGATCGATGAGTTCTTGGTCGAAGTGTTAGACCGAGTTGACATGGAGTGATCTGCCAGTTGGAACCCGCAGTTAATTTCGAGGGTTGAGTCCCGAACAACAGCTTAACTCGACTTTCAGTCTTGAGTTTACTTGCTGACTTAACACATGCTTATCTCATCCTTGGAATTATCAACACAGGAGTTAGGGTTAGGGTTTCCAGTTAACTGAAGGTAGTGTTCAGTTAACTTTGCTTTAATAAGGACGTGCATGCTTGCACATGGTCCATTTAGGTTAAATGTACCGGTTAAATGGTAGCTTTCCAGTTACTGTATAGTTTACTTTATTAGGGTTTAATAATTAATCTTGCATGCATTTGCGAGACTGTAGTTCACACAAGGTGATTTTAGGGTTCCCTACACCTTGATGTATATAAATAAGAGCTTTTGCTCATTTGTAATTAACTTTTGGCTTGAGAGAGAAATATATGCTGCGCCTACCTTGCCCTCAATATTGCTCTTTTGGTATTTGTTCATGTGTCTTCACTATTATGATGAATTGTTATGCCACATAGGGTTTCATGCAATTGTAATGGTGGATTCTTTATGTCTTGTGAATCTTTTATCATTTCAATCAAGTGTTATGCCACATAGGGTTTCGTGAGATTGTGATGATAAAATCGTTTTGTGAAGTCTTTACTACTTTCAATCAAGTGTTATGCCACATAGGGTTCCATAAGATTGGCGTGGTAAATTCCTCCCATAGTTAGATCTGTTTGAACATATTTACCATTGAGGTCAATTGTTATGCCACATAGGGTTTCAAGAGATTGAGATGATAAATCTGTTTTGTGTATCTTTACCATTGTGATCAATCGTTATGCCACATAGGGTTTCGTGAGATTGTAATGATAAAGGCTGTTTTGTGAAGTTTTTACTATTTTGATCAAGTGTTATGCCACACAGGGTTTCATAAGATCATCTTGGTGAATTCTTAAATCTGTTTTGTGCCCAATAAAGCTTGTTTAGATTGAGATGATAGTTGCGCCACCTTGCCTTCAAGTAGAGAGTCTAAACTCGTTTATCGTCCGATAGTCAATCCCTGCTCCATTTCCTCATGCTCTGTTTTCTTGAGGAAACTGGATAGATTTAAAGTAGTTAGCTTAGTTGTAGTTAATGATCTGCGAAACCAGAAAATCCTTAGCTGCAACGTTCTTGGTTTTCTTAACCTTGTGCCTCTTCCTGAGAACAAAAAGATAGGACTTAGATTACTTTTCTTTTCCATGCATTCCAGCACAACGAGGGAGCTTCCCCTCCTAATTTGAAGAGCACTCATTGCGTAGTGTACATAGCTGTCCGTACAAACCTGCACTCCAGAGGTGTTAGATTTTACGCCAACATATATCTTTGTATATAGGAGGACTCAAATTGAGCAATTGCATCATAGATTCAGGAGCGTTAGACAACGTCATGCCTCTACAAGTAATGAATGCATTGGGACTTTCATGCACTAAGACACAGGACAAGTGTTATTTGCTTGAGTCTAAGTCGATGCCATTGGTCAGTCAATTGAAGGACACTCAAGTAAGGTTGGCGGCTTGTCCAGAGAAGAAGATAATGGTGACCATCCTAGTAGCTGACATTCCAACCAGCTAAGGGATGTTGCTAAGTAGAAGCTTCTGCAAAGATCTTGGAGGAGAGATTCAACTGGATTGGTCGTTCGCAACAATTCCATTGAAGAAAGGTAGTTTCAAGCTGGAGTCAGAGGCCAACTCTCGATTTACGGTGGTGAAATCCCAAGATCCTCAAGCACAAGTGCTATATCAAGAAACAGGTCCTGGTACTTATGTTATGTTGTCAGAAATAATTGAAGAAAGGCAAGATGTTGTATGTTCTGCAAACAAGTCAACAAAAGATTCAAAGTTGTGGATTATGCAGTTTGATGGGAGTTGTTCAACTACGGGTTCAAGAGCGAGAGTTGTGATAATCTCTTCCAAAGGTTGTTTGTATGCATTTGCATACCGCTTGCAATTTGAATGCACAAATAATACGGCGGAATACGAGGCGCTTTTACTAGGTCTCAAGAATGCAAGAGATATGGGTATCAAACTACTCAGAGTTGAAGGTGATGTAGAGCTGATCGTGAAATAGATCAGACATCAATTTCAAGTAAGAAAAGATCGCCTTCGACATTATAGACAAAGGGTGTGGAATGCAATCAACTGGTTCAAAGCATTTGACATCAAATTCATTCCCCATGTAGATAATAGTAGAGCAAATGCCCTTGCGGTACCAACTGCTCTTTTCATGCCACATTCTAATTTTCATCAGAATGCATTTGCTATTGTGAAATATTCCGAGCCAAATTTTTTCGTTTTTTCAATTAACAGATTACAACATTACAAGCAAGTGCACCCGTTAAGGTTAGATGGATAAACCAAAACGTGCAAGAAAGCAACTCTAACCAGAATGGCGCCGATGATGGCGAGCATTGGTCAGAAGATCTTCTACTCTAAATACAGAAAAGAACTCAACGTCAAGTATGTGCTACCCAATCCAATGCGGAGTGAGGGGCGACCATATGACGGAGTGATTACAGAATTTAATGCTTGAAATAAATGCTGAAACTGGAAAATGCTCGACACCCAGAATGTGCTTGCTGACCCAAGATGGGAAAGTAGCTACCATAGGGCGGAGATCTATCTATTACAAACTTCAAATGAAATTGAGCATTACAAATTCAAATTAACAAGCTTAAGAATAACTGCCAATACTACTGGTCAGTTTACAATTTAATATCAGACGCCTGTCAAGAGGTTAGAGCTGGAAATATTAATCAATTCAATACAATAAGATCTCTCTTGGCTTAATTCAAGAAGCCACATCAAATCATCACCAAGATAGGAATTAATATTTCTGTTTTTCTGTTTTCCTCAAATCTGCATTTTTGTAATTAAAACCAGCACCCTATGAAATGATTCAAATGCCCAACTCTCACTTATAACTCACTCAAAATGCTTAAAATCTGATGCATAAGACTATTATGATGATGGCGCTCAAGCTAGGAACTTAACACAGACTCAATATGCAACTAATAAATAAATGCACAAATCCCAATGCAAGAAAAGGTACGGCCCAGCTGAAGAATTCGACTTAGCTTTTAAATTCCAATACACAACAATAAAATCTGAGATTTGACCCAAAGATTCGCCTATCCTAGACAATGAGGAATAAACAACACCCAGAACTCTTTTTTTGGTATTTTTCGAGATATGAGTAAAACATGCAATCTGCTGTATTAAATGATGCTAAAATGCTGAAACACTAAAATGCACAAAACAGATTTAACAATGCAAGAAGCTAACACAATGCTCAAACTAAATGCACTCACAGTACAATGATTCACCACTAGATGTTGTCTTGCAAACACGAAGTGATGCCCAAGCTAGGAGGCCTTCATTCCTCGAAGCGGTTCCAGAGCCAATCCGGCAGCTTAACAGTATAATCGTCCAAAGGTGAAGAAATGATGCTCAAGGCCTTCCTTTTATAATTTTCTAGTTGACTTCAATTAACCCTAAATTCACTTTCAAGCCCAAACCCTAATCTCCTCAAGATGGCGTACTTTCTCCTTCAAAGCTTAAGATTTGATATTTTAATTGAATATCATCCTTTTGATAAATACGCCCTTCAAACCTTGCTTTGACTTTGGCACTAATTAAAATAATCTTTTAATGAGGGCGCCACCCTCAAAGACCACTTTTTAAAAACAATATTAAGTCATTAAATCTAGGCCCATGGTCAACGTTAAAATATAATATTTAAAACGTGACTTTTTAATTAATTGACTTAGCTTATCCCTCCGAATGTGCCCTGAAGCCAATACTGAGCAAAACATCTGACCAAACTGAAGCAGGAAGTCAACCGAGCTGAACTCAACTGGAAAGCTGCTAAAAATAGAATTTACTAAAAATAGTAAATTCCAGAAGGTGCTCCGAATGCCGAGATGAACATACCACTGCGAAGCTCTCTAAAAACCCAGAAAGAATCCGCCAATGAATCCACCATCTCTGAGCAATGACCTCCTCAAAAATAGGAAACCCTAATTTTATCTTCCGACTAGCCTTCGGGTTTCCAGAAAAAGGCCAACGGTCACATGAATGATCAGGTTTGAGAAGGGGACATTACATATTGAGCTCATATATAGCCTAGTTGTCCCCGACAACTGCGACAACTGGCAAGTCTTCGATGACGATGATCATATTGAAGAATTTCTTGGCATGGAAGATAATTTTAAAGGACTATTCTTTAAGGGCAGTGTTTCTCCCTTCAGAGAATCAATAACAGAGGATTCTGAAGCAACAAATTCAAGTATTATCCAGTTGAAAGGAAATCAAATTCCCAAGGGTCTAGTGTCCTTGGAGAACATATTTGACAAGCATGGCAAATACATCCAAGATTAAAGGAACTCAGGTGATAAGACCTTTGCTGAACATTATCAAGTAAATATTGGTACTGAAGACAAGCCTCAGTTTGTTAATTTGGGCAAGTGTTGTACTACAAAAGAAAGTGAGAGGTTCATCTCTTTGTTCAAGCAATATCGAGATGTTTTTGCCTGGTCATACGAAGATTTGAAGGTCTTCACACCCAAAGAATTGTGTCATACAAATCCCCTGAAACTTGATGCTAAGCCCTTCAAATAGAAGCAACGACACTATAATCTGCAAATTCAAGATACAATCTATGCAGAAATTCAGAAAATGGTGGATGCTAAAATCATTTTTCGGATTCATCATTCCACTTGAGTATCAAACATAGTTCCTGTGCATAAGAAGAATGGAGAAATCCGAATTTGTGTAGATTTCAGGAACTTAAACCAATCATCCCTCAAGGATAACCATCCCTTGCCAATCATGGAACATACCTTGCAGATAGTCACCGGTTCGGAAATGCTGTCATAACTTGATGGTTTTCTGGGGTACAATCAGATTGTAGTGGCATAAGAAGATTAGTTCAAGACAACATTCACTACCCCGTGGGGTACGTTTTCCTATGAAAGGATGCCCTTTGGCCTTATCAACATTGATGCTACATTTTAGAGAGCCATGGATTTGGCATTTGGGGATTTAAAGAACAAATTAATTGTCATCTACCTTGACGACCTCACTACTTTCTCAAAGAAGCCGAGAGATCATTTTTGACACTTAGTGAAAGTGTTTGAAAGATGCGGGTATCATAAGATTTCCTTGAATCCTAAAAAGTCCATCTTTGCGGTGACGGAGGGCAAGTTGCTTGGCCACATTGTCTCCAAGGAAGGAACTCGGATTGACCCTAGTTGGGTTGATTCCATCAGAAACCTGTCTCTTCCAACAAGCAAAACTGGGGTACACTCCTTCTTTGGTAAAGTGAATTTCATACGAAAATTTGTGCCTAACTTCTCAGAGCTAACAAAAGATATATCCGCTATGATGAAGAAAACGTCCGCTTTCAAGTGGACAGAAGAAGGCAAGAAGGCATTCGTCAAGAAAATCTTGCATGATCTTGAAAAATCAGCTTTTTCAAAAATCTGACGATCTAGGTCTCTTCAGAACGAAGTTGTTTACAAAACCCAAACCTCAGCGTTTTTTCCGAAAATCTGCCTTTCTTTGGAGAAAAAAACAGCAATCTATTTTTAGCTTTTGTGCAGAAATTTTCCAAACATAGGCATGTTTACAGTCAAAAGTCAAGTTTTTCGACATGCAATCCTCTCCAACAAAAATCAAAACCAAATCAATGTTCCTCCAGTATTTTCTGACAACATTCAAAACTGACTTACATCATGTGCTTCCAGTGTTTGATTTGCATGCTTTGGAAGGCGCAGGAAACATTGCAGTCAAAAATCTTGATCATTTTGGGTTGCTTGCAGTAGCTTCTATTCCCATCTCGATGCAAAGCCTTGAATTCATAATTGCTTGTATCAAGCATTACAATTCAACTTCACAAGAAATCATATTAGTACATGGGCGTATTATTTGCAACCTCAAGCCGAAAGATATTGAGAAATGTTTTGCAATACCACAATGGACAGAAAATTTCATCATATCTATTGAAGAATGTGCAAAGGTGTGGTATGCACAAAAGGGCAAGTGTCGGAAAAGACTAGCTCTGAAGTGGTTGAAAGAGAAGCAAAATACTTTGCCAAGGGAATGTTCGGTGTAGAGAGTTCAAGGAGGAATTTGCAATCATGATTACTTTACTCAACCGAGTCACAAGTCAAGCTGAGGCCAATAAATTCCAGTCTTGAATGTTTTACATCATTTCCAAGATTGTTGATAGAGCAAAACACTATGACTGGCCAACGTTGATCAATGATCGTCTCCACCATCAAATGACAAAGTTCTTCAAGGTCCATGAATTCCACAAGATATCCTACCTCGTATATCTAATGGCCTTTCAAGGCAAGTTTAGAGGTTTGAATGTCATAGGAACTTTGGGTGTTCGGCAAGTGTATGATCATTACCCACAGTTAGAGTTTTCAGAATCTGACCGGCATTACAAACAAGTGAATGATCTATTCCCGATGCATTCAGTGAGAGATCTTGATAATGAGTTACATATATGGATTTCAGCGGATCCCAGATTGGCAATGGCGGAGTGGGCTGATTGGTTTATCCAATTCCCCACGTTCTCCTACATAAGAGTATATGGCTTCTCAGGTGATCCAGTCATGCTTCCTAGATATCCAACGGATCAAGTCGTGTTCATGGAATTTTTGAGGCAAATACACGAAGTGCACACATTTTTGTGTAATAGACCCAAGCCTGCATTTAGTTTCCATTTGAGATGAGTATATATAGATGTAGATCGGCAGCTGATGCTAAGTTGACGAGCGATGAAATGTCAAAGTTTGGTCTCAAGATTTTCAAGGAGAGACGTTCATACGATCCTCGTGGTATCTTTGCAACTCGTCTTGGTCATAATCATGCACATGTTCCCACAATTGAAGATTTATGGACTGATTGTTAAAATGAGTTTGAAATGTACAAGCACAATTACAACAGACTTACCCTTTAACAGATGGCTGATTTCTTATCAGAAGATGTGGAAGGACTTTCAAATGATGATGGGAAGGTTTTATTTCCCATGTATGCTCGAGATCAGGTCGAGCAATGGCCACTTTCACAAGTTGATTTGTTTGCCAAAGAGAACACCTCAATTGAAGAAAGAATGAACCAAATCATCAAGAACAGCAGAATATTCCTAAATCATAAGAAGACACAGAAGGTAGCTATTCCAGTTGCAGAGCCGCCAATAGTTCAGTCATCTCTACCTTCTTCTTCTAAATCAAAACCGAGAGTGAAAGCTACGAGCAATCCTCCAGAAGATACAAAGATTAGCAGAATGATGAAGAGCTTAAAGGAAAAGGTGAATCAACAAGAACAGTCAATAGATGCACCAGAAGCTCCAGTCGATTCAGCACCACAAGTTGAAGCCATGCCTTCATCTCCTGTTCTTCCACCGTCGTCGAGGCCTCCTCCTATTCTTATAGACTCAGAAGGCGATTCACCAGTTCACAACGTCTCAACACCTATTGATCCATCAAGAGATGTTGGTGCTGGAACCTATCCTCCCAAAGAAGTTAGTAGAGACTCCTCGTCTTAGCTTGAGAATTTATTGGGTAGGAAGAGGAGGAAGCTTTCTTATTAGTTGAAGTTTGTAGAACTCGATAGCATCTACCAAGACACAACAGAAAAGAAACTTCAGAAGCAAGTTCATATGGAGAAGAATTCTAAAGGCGACATTATCCTTGAGTTTGCCACACCTCCGGAGGACAAGAATGTTGATGAGGTTGAAATTGATGACTTCAAAGTTGTCAAAGCCAATCTCGGAAGATAATCTGGAGGAACGAATGCTCAAGGATGGAGAAGATAAGGCAGCCCTCAAGGCTGAGATTCGACAATTGCGGTAGTATGTTTCCAATCTCCTTCATGGTATTTCACAAGCCACCATGTTGCTTCCACAACTTCTGGAGTCACCTGCAAATCAACACCAGTTAAGTCAGTTGGTCATCTACTGAAAACATATGAGAGATTGGATATAAGAATTCATCACCAGGGGCAGATTTATACTTGCAGAGATGTACCAATTGAGGTATAACACCCATGATCTTCGCTCAGGGATTCGGGAATTTGAGTAGAATATAACAGAAAGGAAACCAAGAGATGAGATCGTTATTTCCAACTTGAGGACAGCTTATGGTTCGGTCATTACAAAAGAACACAAGAAGCTTTTTGCTTGGAGAGAACAACACCTCTTCAAAGTAAAAACCTACGAAGGAATATCTGTAGAATTGGTTGGATATAGACAGAAGGTTGCTAATACTCTCAAGTTCGTAAGCACCTTTGTTTCACAGATCCCTTGTCAGCATCGACATGAAGATGGCACTTACTTTGATCTCAGTGAAGTGCAGACAGAGTTTCAGGACCTTGTTCGTGGCAGTTTTAATGGTGATCCTCTTGCCTACAAGATGAATCATGTTGCCGCAATGTCAACAAAATTTGACGAAGCAACTGAAAAGAGGAAAGAACTGCCAAGTTTGATTGTGGATGGTGAGGAGATGCTGGAAAAACGATACATTGTTCTAGATAGTATCAACGTTCTTGATGAAGAGGCAGTTAACAGCTTTTTGGAGGATATGATTTCTCAAGTTGCCAATGAGTGAACTACCAATTGAAGCATGCAAAGATTTCCAAGAATAGAACTCAAGTAAAGGCAACAGTTAGCTCGATGTCTTGTCGAGTTTAACTTGTTCTCTTTCATGCATATCTATTCTTTGGAAATATCAATGTATAGTTGGAGCTTTTCTTGTTGTTAAATCAGTTAACTGATATTAGCAGTTAGTTAACTGTTAGTTATCTTTTGTTTAGTCTTAGAAACAAAGCTTGCATGTTGGCAAGTCTAGTTGTTAAAAGTAAGGAGATTTTAGGGTTCCCTACTCCTTGTTTGTGTATAAATAAGGGCAGCCTCGCCCATTTATTTTTAACCGTTGTTGTGATAACAAATTGTTGAGCCTATTTTGCCTACAACTTTGCTATTCAATGTTTGTTCAACTTTTGTCTATGTAATCTAGTTTGATTGCATATCGTATGCCTATTTTGCTACAATTTGTTGTCCCAGAAGTGTATTTGCTGTTATAAAATTGAGGAAGGAAATCTCATGCCTATCTTGCTCTGAACTACTGTCTCAATCTATTTCAGTACTTTGTCTTATGTTTTGCTTTCGTAATCTTTATTTCAGCTTACATCTAATAAGTACAATGAGTCTTCGGGTGTGTTTTGGAAGCAAGTTTATTTAAGCTTTTGTGTCAAATCAATCATTCCTCGTTTACTTCTAATTCTCAAGCTCTGAATTTACTTGAGTTATTAGAAGCGTTATCAATATAGGCTTAGTTGTAGTTTGAAGTTACGAAACTAGAGAAAACCTCAGCTGCAACGCAAAATGTTTTATAACCTTGTGCTCTCAGCTGAGAAATAAAAAGATTGGCAGTAGTTTAGTATTTCTTTTTAAGCATAATCAGCGAAGAGGGAGCTTCCCCTCCTAATTTGAAGAGCAGTCTAACTATGCATTGCTGTCTGTTTCTAATCCGCTTAACTAATTGGATAAAGGGCTATATTCTTTAGCTCCTCTTGATTGAAGAGAAACCTGCAATCTATTGAGGTTTGAGACATAGTCAGTACAACATTTATAATTATAGCTACTAAATAAAAGCAAGAAAGTTAAAAATTAAAAAATGCAAATATGTGATAGAACTTTGATGGCAAGAGGTTGCAAATAAACAGATCCTTCTCCATGGAGGAACCATCATGTATGGATGTCATTGTACTTGTCTTGAAGAGCATGAAGGTTGTAATCAACTAACGATATAAAATTCCCAAATTGATCCACAATTGTATCCTCTATATTTCGATCAAGGAAATGTTAGAATTTCAATTTGTTGTCATTGATGACAAAGGAAGTCAAAATTTAAATGGTGTCATTAAGATTGTTCAGGAACGAGTTCGTTGATGTTGATTGGCAGCCTTGCATGAAGGAAAATAATTAAAATAATATTTTGGACCAACCTCCTAATCTTTGGCACCTTGTCTTGAAGAATAAAAAATTAAATTGTTGCTAAGGGACGACCCTTAGACTTGTGGCACTTCCATTAATTAAATAAAAATTGCAAATTTTTTTTTAATGAAAAAGGCCAACCCTATCAAGTGGTTTGCCCCATTTTCGGCGGTTTATTTTTGAAAAATAAAAAATATTTAATTAATAGAGGGGCTGACCTCTATTGGAGCGCCCAAATTAAATGTGAAAGGGTGCATATAAATTGAAGGGTTGAATCCATTTTGAAAGTATATATTGCTTGATCAATCACCCCCCTTGGAGAAAATATTTAAGGAGGTTGTGGAGTCCATTTGAAGGCAACCAATTCATTGAATATAATTTGTCTAAGGAGCAGATTTGAAAGACACATAAGTGCAGATTTCTGAAGACATATGAACAGATCCATCTGAGCTTTATGGCAGAAGTTATGAAGGATCTTTGGAAATTCTAAAGGCAGATTTTGATGAAGCAGTGAGCAGATTTATGAAGGTGAATTAGGGCAGATCTAAAAATAAGTCTCAAATAAATTATTATATTGTTTATTAGGAGGTTAGTTGCTCTCATTAGAAGAGATTAGTGTCTCTTGCTGAGTTGGTGCTCAATTGTGAGGATTGGTGTCTTCTGTGAGTTGGTGTCTACGAAGAAGCTTTGTAAATGAAGTAGGTTGGTGCCTACAATAAGATCTATATAAGCAATATTTTGCCGTGGTTTTCTCCCACAAGGGTTTCCACGTAAATCATGTGTTCGTCTTGTTTTCCTTATTGCTAGATCTTGCATGTGTCTTATTGTTGTGGATGATTAAGTTGTGAAGTATTACTATTGTGGTTGTTTAAGTTTTGAAAAGTAAAAGATATTTGTTATACTAATTCATCACCCTCCCTTCCCCCCCCCTCCCCCCGCCCTCAGTATAACTGAGTGCTCTTCAAGAAAATTTCTAATTAATGTTGCCTTGTACCTTTCACTAACTTCATCTCTACATGGTGGCATCCTCCTAGACAAAGAAATTATCTTGTGCTATAATACTTGAGGGTCAAAGCAAAAGTTAGAAGATGCAAGGGATGGGTTATCTTGTTCAGCCATTCAACTACAATTTTTTGCACCAAATTGAAAAATGTTGAAAAATGTTTTTGAGGGATCTTTCTCCTTACTTGCTATTATACCCATGAAGGACTTGGTGAAACTCAACAAATATTCCACAAGAGCACACCAATCATTATCAAGGTTTAATGCTTTGACCTTTTGGGCCTTCTTTGTATTAGCCCACCTCCACTCACCCCAAAGATTGCTAATTACCATGGTGCTCAATGATTTTTCACTCCTTTACAAGTCATCTCAAGACTTTGTGTGAGATGAGTCAAATCTTCACAACATAATATGGTGTTAAAGAAAACTAAAACAACTTTAAAAGTAGATGACATAAGAAGTGAAATAAAATTATATATATTAAAAAATGTTGACACAAGTTTTAATAGTAAAATTGAAGAAAATCAAAATAAAATATTGAAATTTCATGAACTTACCTTCAACAACTCCAAATTGAAGAACTTGAAAATGTTTTAAAGACATATGACAATTAGTCACAAACATCTAAATCTCCTCAACTTCAATGTAGATTTCATTTATACACTTAATCTATGTGCCAAATTTCTACATCATCAAGTTAAGTGAGTGGATGGCACATAGTATCCAAAATATGTGTCCATAGCTCACCTCAACCAATAACCCTACAACTATGCATTTTTTAGTGTTGTGTTGTACCCAAAATAATTTTTTTGCTTCAATAAGGCATTTTGATTAAAATGGTCAAAATCTTGTAAATTTGTCGTCAAAAGCCAACAAAAGTCAAAGTCTCTAAAAATAGCAATTGTCTATTCTTAGAAATTTCTAAACGACAAACGAAGCATATGGTTTTTGTGGGTTTATTGTCAAGAAGATACTTGCAAAATTTTGAAAATTTTAAAATTAGGGTTTCAAGACCCTATTTTTAGAAAAACCCTAAAAATAGGATCTTTCCATAAATGACTCAAAATGATTTTGATAGGTTAATTCTTCGTCACAATCACACTGGTCAAGTCAAAATCATCAAAAAGTCAGTTTTGCTCTGATGGGTCTATTTCACTTTTTCAAGAGAAAAGTTAGGACCTCTGAGGTCATCAATGGCAGATGGCCAGTACCAGGTGTCAAAAACTAAACTTTAGACACTACACAGAAGAGTCTATGGCGAAAGATGCTCGAAAAATGCTCAACGACGAAGGGGGATTTCAAAAGCTGAAAAATGCAAAAAATAAACTATGTTTGGAAAAAGGACGCCTTATCACAAGGTAGATGCCTTTGCAATCAGCATCTTAGTCAGCTTTTCAATACTCGTGCACGTGAAGTGATGAAAGCAATCACAATGGTGAATGTGAATTGCGAAGAGGTTGAAAATCACAAAAAATTGATAACATTGAAGCCAAAAGCACCCCTGCTAGCCAAGGGCGCCCATGAATTCAAGAGGCCAAATGCAATTGTTAAGACTTGCAAAACCAGTCATCTTCTTCAAAATTCTGCAAGCTTTCCAACGAATCGTCAAGCTAGTTCAACAAATTCATCAAGCACTGGCAAACGAGGATCAAAACCAGAAGATGCTACAAGGCAACAAACATCAAAAATGACAATTTATCAAGGGAAAAGCGCCCCTGCAGGCTAGGGGCACCCAGAAAAGAAACCATTCAGAAGTCAATCTTTGGATCAGTTATCTCCAGATGATCTTCCCGGATTCAACCCATCTTTGCAACAAATCTGTTCGCCAATCCACAAGACTTGTCAAACGTCAGTAGTTGTTGATCAAACGAGCACGTGAAATGAATAATAGATTGTTGAACAAAAGAGCAAAAACGCCCCTACTGGCCAAGGGTGCCCAACATTTGGGGCAACCAAATGTGGTTTTTAGCAGTTGTCTTCTCCAAGACATCTTCTCAGATTCATTCCAGCTTCGTGATGAATCTAGCAACCAGCTCACGGGACTTGTCAAACGCTTGCAAACGAAGATCACGCGGGAAACGTTGAAAGTCAAATGAAGTTGAAAAACGTGAAAATTTGGTTAAGTCTGGCAAACAGAAGCACAAAAGCGCCTCTACAGGCTAGGGGCGCCTAGAAATTTGAACCTTCTAGAACAGTTTTCAGAGCTTGCGAAGCCAGTCATCCTTTCCGTTATTCTTCTAGCATCGCAACGGATTCAACATCCAGTGCATGATAATCATCAATCACCGGCAACTGCAGATCGAAGCACGGGAGGTCAAATTGGAGGAGTTTCAAAATCATCCAAAAATTGGTTGTCTGGCAAACAAAAGCACCTTATCTCAAGAAGGCGCCTAGAAATTTGAACCATGAAAACCAATTTTCAAGCTTCGCAGCTCCCAAGAACATCTCAGATTTGATCATGCTCTGCAGTGAATCTATTAGCCAAACTATAGGATCAATCAAACGACTGGAATCAGGGATCAAACGAAGGCAATTTATCAAGAAAAATGTTTAAATTATTCAAAAATATTCTAACACTGGCAAGGTGGTGTCCAAAGTCAACTCCAATTAAAATTTTTGAAGACTCTCATGTCTAGGCGTCCCAAAATTTGGGGGATGCTTCCAGTTAACTGCCAATCACGGAGATGACTCCTTCAATCAAGGAATTGACGCCCTAACTGATGCTTCCACCTCCAAATGATATTTAACAAGCATCTAGGCATCCTTTCTCATTATTTTTGCATGTTGACTCAAATGCCAAACACAGAATTTTATTCTATACGGCATTTGAAAGATCAAACGACAAAGGTTTTCAACATTCTTCGTATTTTCAAGATCAGGTTGCACAGAGGGACGTTTTTCCAAAGTTCATATCTCCAGTCATCATTTTTCAAAGGCAGCAGTTCATAATCTTCAAATTCTAGCATTTTGGGTTCTTTTCTTTTTCAATCTTCTCCAAGATTGAAAATTCTTCCCACAATTTCTTCTATTTTTGTCTTAGGTTTTCTTGCATGTTCAAGCAAACTCCATTTTTTCACAAGTCTGACCTTCTAGGTTCATTCAGCACTAAATTGGCCACAAAACCCACATGCCAGAATTTTTTTGAAAAAATTACCCTGCTGCCTCCAATTTTTAGGGTTTTTGAAAAAATCACCTTTTTCAAAAACTGACATTCTAGGTTTGCTTAGCATAGAGGCACCTACAATACCCATGTCTCAAAATTTCTCTGGGAAAAATTTGCCTCGTTGCCTCTGCCTCTAAGGAGTTGTTGCATGTCCAAGAAAAAGTCATTTTTTTTTTAAATCTAACATTTTGGGACATTCTCAACAAAACCCACGTCTTAGAATTTTTCAAAAAACTTCCTCTTGGGGAAGCTATTTTTAGCCTCTATAGAAAAAGTTGTTCAAGCATAGTCGAGTGCACAGTCATTCTTCCAAATTTTTAGTATGCGGTTCTCTCAAGTTGAATTCAAGACCAAATCAGTCTTGCCTCATGATTTCCTGAAAACAGTTGAAACCAATTTACATCGAGCACACATAGTAGTTGATTTGGACAAGCTAGAAGGCATAGATGGCATCACAATGCAAAATATTGAGCAATCCGGGTTACTTGAGGCAGCCTCTTTCCCCATCTTGGCACAAAATATCGAATTTGTAATCACTTGTGTAAAGAATTACAACCCCACTTCATAGGAAATCCAGTCAGTAGATGGGCGAACAATTTGCAACCTCAAGCCAAAGGACATTGAAAGGTGTCTTGCTATTCCACCATGTGCAAACAACTTGTTTGTGTCAGTTGAAGCATGCAAAAAGGAATTTAACACGCGAAAGGAACAATGTTAGAAAAGAATGGCCGAAAGGTGGCGCAAAGAGAAACGAAATAATTTGCCAAAGAACATTGCACATGGAGAATTCAGGGATGAGTATGCTATCATAATTACTCTACTCAACAGTGTCACGGGTCAAGCAGAAGCGCACAAGTTTCAGCCATGGACGTATTACATCATGTCACAACTTGTCAACAACAACAACCACTACGACTAGCCTGCTTTGATCAGCGACACTCTTCACAACCAGATGACAGGATTCTTCAAAGCCCACAAATTCCATAAGGTTTCATACCTTGTATATCTGATAGCCTTTCAAGGCCAGTTTAGAGGGTTGAATACCATTGGAGCTCTAGGTGTGCAGCCAGTTCATGAGCATTTCTCGCCACTTGAATTTTCACTGTCAAAACGGCACTTCAAGTGGGTAAATGACCTGTTCCTGATGCACACAGTGCGGGATCTTGATCACGAGTTATATATACACATTTCACCAAAAGCTAGAGTGGCAATGGCAGGTTGGGCCGATTGGTTCATCCAATGACCCACACTTACCTACATTCGTGTATATGGTTTCTCAGGCAGTCCAGCCATGTTACCCCATTATCCATCAAATAAGGTGGTATTCATGGAGTTTCTACGGCAATCGCATGAAGTCCACACCTTTTTGCATAATAAACGCAAGTCTACTGCCAAATTTTTGTAATATTCCCCCTTAATTTTTTCCGGATTTTATCAGCACAATACACCACTTATTAGCGTTAGCTCCAAATGATAACCAGCAAAAATAGTAACCCTTCAACTTTTGATCACCAAGATCCCAATGTGGCCGAGGTGAGAGTATACGTGTCAGGGATCGTTAGCAAACTAGAAATGAAATACAAAGTTGCTAGGCAGCTAGCCGACCATAAATGAAAGTAAATACAAAGAGTAGGCGGATAACTGACCATAAAGCTCTACCACTTATTCAGCAGGAGCGAAGTTATTACAATTTATAAGGCGGCAAGCCAGCCATGATCCACACTTCCACTTATTCAGTGGGGGAAATTTAAACAACAAGTGCTGAAAGTAAAATATAAACTCCACCACTTCTTCAGTGGGAGTAATTACAAAATATTAAAGTGCAAAAATATAAATAGTTGTTAGTACTACTAAACCAACTTTACAATGATAATTTCAGCTGCACAATAATGTTAAGAGAAACCTCAATATGTTAGAGAATAATCCCTAACCGATACAATATGCTATAGAACAGAAAATATAGCATTAAACTGAATTATATCTGATCTGATTAGAAACAGTAAACACAAACAATCAGACCAGCAAGATAAGAATTCACCAAAATGGACACAACTTCTTCAATTCAGCTTCAATTGACTTCAAATAGTAGTCAAATGAAGCCAATAGCCTAGGCATCCATACTCCAACCAGCAAACTGTGCCAAAACAGCAACAGAGACTTGGCACAAAACCCAATGCAATAGTATAGAAGTGGTACGGCTTCCAAGAAGGGTCGACCTCTTCTATAAAAATCAAGACTCAGTATTAAAATCTGAAACCTTGCACAACTAGGCGCCCTGCACAATAGAACAGCTTGAGCCAATACCCAAAACAAGATAAAAATCGTTGGCGAAGCTATCAGCGGAAATTCACTTCAGCCATGTAGTTCATCAACAGAAATAAACAGACTATACAGCAGCAATTTGTTTATAAAATCAGAATTCAGCTCTATCCACACTCCTGAGTGAAGTACAGTCTTCAAAATGCCATCTAGGAAGCTATCGTTTCAAGCCTGAAGAATGGCGAAGTAAAGGTGCTAGGAGGGATCTCCTCGAAGCGGCTCTGAATTCAATTCAGCAGCATAACGTTATCATAATTTCCAAAAGATAAGAATGAAGGAGCAAGGTGTTGTCCCTGATTTTTGACATGCAAAAATCAGAGATAACCCATCAAAATTTTAACATTTTTAGGCCTTAAGGCACGTTTTACGAGGTGCAAAGGTTAGAAAATTTCAGTTTTGGATCTATAGTCCTTTTGGCTAACATTATTCATTCACTCTCATCCATTTTCGTGAAATTCTAAGTCATTTTTAGTGTGTTTTTGGTCAATTTCGGGTTTCTGGGGCATCACTACAAGTAGGGGTTTTAATTTCTTCTTACAAGAAAGAAATAGAAACTTTTTGCCTTTATTATAAGTGAGTTGTAGGAACTTTTTATATAACTTACAAGTAATAGGAACTTTTTGTTCTAATTGCAAGTTATAGGAACTTTTTATCTAACTTACAGGTGTAGGAACTTTTTGCTCTTATTACAAGTTACTTTTTAAAAAGTTACTTGCAACATGTTATAAAAAGTCCGATTTCACTTAAGTGACCTGTAATGAGCTCTAAAAGTTCCTATTTCTCTTTATTTTTAAAAAGTGACTTGTTATGAGCTCCAAAAGTTCCTATTTCTTTTTATTTTTAAAAGTTCACTTGCAATGAGCTCCAAAAGTTCCTATTTCTTTTTATTTTTAAAAGTTCATTTGTTATGAGCTCCAAAAGTTCCTATTTGAGTCTTTTATCATAATGTTCACTTGCAAAGTGTATCTAAAAACCCGATTTGCAAGTAAAGGGCATTTTTAAAGTTATTTGATATTTTGTTCACTTGTAATGAGACTTAAAAAACCCGAAATGCTTGCAATGAAGTTTTACAAGTTATTTTAAACTTGTAATGAGCATCAAAAAACCCGAAATTAGTTTTGCAAGTGTTTTTGTGGATTTTTAACTTGCTCTTGCTCATATGTACCCCGATTGGAGAGATTTTTGGCATGAAATATACTTGGCAAGGTCTGCAACTTTATTAAATCCCCCATTTTTTTTCTACCATTGCCACGTTTTTGCAGATTTGAGTTTGTACATGGCGCCTAGGGTTTTTCTTCTTTGTTTTGGCTTGTAAACTCTTGTTGTGGGTATGTTCTTTGTTTCTTTTCTTTTTTTGTTTTTGTTGCTTTAAATCTTTTGTTCCTAGGTTGCTTTTCTATGGAGATTGAGATTGCATATTATAAAAAAACGTGTATGGCTGAAAACGCGTTTTTCCACTTCATATGCCCTTCATTCATTTCTCTTTCATACACCATCATTATTCATTCGCCCTTCATTCATAAACACGTTTTTCCAATTCATTTGCCCTTCATTCCATTTCATTTCATGTTCATTTCACCTCATTCACATTTCTCCATGATCTCATTACTATTTTCTGCAAAAGAATGAAAGAAAAATGATGCCCTTGGCTGCAAGTCGGGATTTTATAAACCAACTGCAAGTAGGAAGTTTTGGTCAAAAGTGCAAGTAGAAGTTTCAAAAATAAACTTGCAATGACCTCTCATTTTTCCTACCTTGCACTTTTTAACTTGCAATATGTCCCAAAAATCCCGATTACACTTTGCACTTGTTATCAGCCTTCCAAAACCCGAAATTGGTCCAAAATGCACTCAAAAACATTTGAAAATGAGTCCTTAGGATCCAATCACAAGTGCAAAACTTGTATTTTCCCATACACATATGAAGTTGCATGTTCATTCTCCACAAATGCAAGTCAATGTTCTTGTTTTTCCACACATGTAATGCTGTTTCCAAAACCCGAAATTGAGCTTTGGCCTCACTTTTGCAGCCCCTTTGTCTCATTTTTGTTAATCCCATTTGCACACATGACCCACCAAATCAATAATATAAGGCATGGGCCTTATTTTTCAAACAAATTCCAAAGCTAGAAAATGATACAAAGGAATAACAACATCATGATGAAGCCACACAAAGAGTTGAATAAGTGACATGATTGAGCATAGAATGCTTTCAAGACAGAGATGGAAGAATATTTTCCAAACAACAGCATGAAGATCCACTCAAGGATGATGGTTTTAGTCATGTCTTGGACACTTAGAATAATTTCAATTATGCATTTGTAATTTTGTTTTGACAAATTACATGTAAAGTCAAAAATTGTAATGGCAAGTGGCCATGCTACTCGCATTATTGAAGATTGTAATTACATGTAATCAAATTACAAGTTGTAGAAACTCGTTTTCTCACGATTTCGGAACTGATCGTTTTTGCTTGTTTTTTTGAGTGTTTTGATTTTTTTGTGGTTTTTTTGCTCATGAAGATATAGGTGCGATTTTGAAAGAAAATACTTGCAAAAATTTAAATAAAATATTATAGTGCTAAATATGATGGAATCTAATTGATATACTGATGCCAGAATATTTATTGTTCTTTCAAAACTGATTACATCTATGATCGGACAACATGCATAGTAAAAAGCAATAACATTTATTCAGAAAACCTGGTTATTGCAGCCGCCAAGATTGGAGAAGATTGAGCACGACAAACCTCAGAAGAGCATTCTCCAGCCTCGAGATTGGTGCAGACTATCCCAGAGATCAAGGCATCCCATCTTATGACAGAAGAAGACCAAAAAGCAAGGCG
Organism: Sequoia sempervirens; assembly: GCA_007258455.2. NCBI lineage: Eukaryota > Viridiplantae > Streptophyta > Pinopsida > Cupressales > Cupressaceae > Sequoia > Sequoia sempervirens. The sequence goes on along the minus strand of VDFB02261796.1, from coordinate 144,230 downwards.
TCCAATCTTGCAGAAGTACGGCCCTCAAGTTGAGATGTACGGCCCTAAACCAGCAATGCATAAATCCGTACCACCTTGGGAAATGCGCCAGATGTGTATCAAACCCAGCCGCTCAAGAAAATCACTATCTCTGGACAATTATTGAATGACCCTGAATAATAACTACACAATGAACTATGTAATAACTTCTGAATGAAGTTATTCAACTGCAGGCAATAAATCAGCTGATATTTCACAGCCTCTAAACTGCAAACACTGAAGATGGCTTGTTCTCCAATGCAGACGACAACTGAAACCCTTGGCTTCGTTCTCTAAAGAAGAAATTGGCTAAAATCGATTTTCATATCATAATGAATGAAGTTCTCTCAAAGAAAACTTATATCTTCTCAGTTGGGTCGATTTCCTTCAAAAAAGCATCATTTAAATAAAACTTAAATTTCAATTTTAATCTTTCAATAGTTTGGACGCCCTTTTAATTATAATAATTAATTAAAAAGTGGCCCTTTCTTCATGATGGTCGACCCCCTTCAAAAAGTCACTTAAGTTATAATATTAAATTATATTATAACTTTATAATATAAGCTTCAATTAAATTAATATTTATTTTGGCAAATAAATATTAATATCTCTCTCAATAGAAGTCCAAATGACAAATCGTCTGAAGCCGGATGATAAGTGACTGAATCTGCATATGACCAGGCCATACTGCTAAAAATAGCAGGGGTGCTCTGCTGAGTGTCTCCACTTACTAATAATAGTTAGTCAAGAAAATGATGTCCAACAGACCCCGAACGAAAGCCAAACTGAATGATTCTAATAACTGAAGCCAAGCCATGCCTCAACAAGACCCTCTATCCACCCTATCAGCCTACGAGGGCCACATAATAGGCTAATCTCAAGAACTGAGAGATGTCAACTAGAAGGGGACATTATACAAGTCAAGATAAATTAGGATTGTAATTTGGAATAAGTCAATTGCAAGTAGTTGGTGGTTGAGAGAATTTCTCAAGTTAGTTGGGATCCTCCCACCTTTTTCTCATGAACTCTCTCCTATAAATACTTGAGAGGGTCCTTTGTAATCTTTATCTTTTTGGCAAGCAAGAAAATTCTGCAAAATTTTGTACTCATAAAGACTTTGAGCTTTATAGTTATAAATTGATATTTTTCAAGTAATATCAAAGAATTGGGAATTTCAAACTTTGTGTTGAAGTCCTACTTTGCATCCATTGTGTTCTTATGTCATTTTGGAGCATAACTTTGTGATTATTTGGAGATTGTGGAAAATTGCTAAGGAGAGCTTCAATTGAAATATTTACAGACTTTGTGCTGTCAATGTTGAAGGTTGAATTCATAATTTGAATTTAGAAATCAAGAAGAATTGCAAGTCTTTGTGCTCGTAATAATTCCCATTTGTAGTAATTAATAGATACATCATATTTGCAGACTTTGTGTTGTCTTGTGTTGTATATTGTCATTAGATTATCTTTCAAAAAGGTAGATAGGATCTCAAATTCTCAAGACTTTGTGCTTGAAGATTGCTTTCTCGTCCCGGAGGAAGTGACGGAAGTCTTTGAGCTTTCAGGAAACTTCATTTCCTTTCTCTTGATTTTATTGCAAGCTACTGTAAGAGTTTATTTAAAAGTTAATGCTACTTTTCTGCGAAGAGAAAAGAATTTAATCTTTCCTTAAATAAGAGGAAAGATTATCGTTCCACCCATATTTGTTTTAGTTAGTAGAAAAGGGGGAACCTTCCCTTAATTAGGAGAGTTTTATCTCACACACTTTGGCTGAAACCACCATTTTGCTAAACCTCACAAGTTTGCAAAATTTTCAACCAACACAAGGCATCATAAATAAGCTTCAATGGGCAAATAAATCAACTTGTCACATCCAAAAAGAAAACTCTTCAACTTCCTCAAAGAGACGCCCATCTCCACAATGCAATTTTAAAATATTAAAAAAAACTTCAATATCTCCCTCCTTGGCGTCCAACTTAAAGAGCATTTTAAAACATTAATGAAGGTATTAATTTCCTCACTTAGACGTCCACTTGAAGGCCCCCTTTTAAAAACAACTTAAAGTCATTGACTAGGCATGGGGTCCAAAAGCCACAACTGAAAATTGACAAGTATTGAAACTTAGCTCCAAGAGAGAGAGAGAAGCCAATGCCAAAACTGTATTGCCTCACTACGCGAAATAGAAAGATTACTGGAGATGACTGAGCTGCTGCTAGGATGGCACTGCCAAAAATAGCAAATTACTATAAATAGTAAGTTTGCAAGACTTCATCTGAACACCAACTGAGCAGTAATCATGACTTACTATAAATAGTAAGTGCCTAGAAAGGTTAACAAAATCATATGCATGTTACACCCCCCTAGAGATCTCTAAAAACCCACAAAAACCCAGAAACCTTTCCTGCATGCAAGGTACCAGAAAGAAATACATGTCATTTCAATGAAATGCATGTTACCACACCCTAAAGCTCTCCAAAAACCCATAAAGCTCCATAAAGCTCATTGCCAAACTCCTACATACAAGCCATCAAAAGCTCAACTAAAATCTCCTATAAAATAGGAAACCCTAATTTGCACTTTTGATCAACCTACAGATTTCTGGATATAGGCTATCAGTCCACAAAGAGCGTAAGGGCTAAAATGGGGACATTACACTTTCCTTTTGAGATGGGTATATACAGGTATAGATCAGCAGCTGATGCCAAGTCAATGAGCAACGAAATGATGAAGCTTAATCTTAAGTTTCTCATAGAAATGCGCTCATATGACCCTTGGGGTCTTTTGGCAACTCACCTTGCCAGCAACTCATCACATAAACCTACCATGGAGGATTATTGGTTTAGCTGTGAAGACGAGTTCGAAGTGCGGAGGCGCAATTACAGCAGATTCACTCTTCCACAGATCGTTGATTTCTTATCAGAGGATATGGAAGGTTTATCAGATGATGATGGTGAAGTCATACTTCCCACATATTTCAAAGATCAAATTGACTCGCAGCCACTTCGATCCATTGATTGGTATGCCAAAGAGAGCACCTCCATTGAGGAAAGGACAAGCAAGGTTGTAAGGCACAGCAGGCTATTCCTAGATAGCAAGAGGACACGGAAGGTAGTCACTCCAATTACAAAGCCACCACCGTTTACCACCACACTACCTTCCACTTCTAAGTGGAAACCCAAGGTGAAAGAAATGCTTCATCGTCCAGAGGGTTCAAAGAACAACAAAATGTCAGGACATTCGAAGGAAAAGATGAAAGTTGCTGAAAAAATTCAGCAAGAAAAACAAATGGATACAGCCACAAATACAGTGGAAGCAGTGCCAAAAGTAGAAGCAGAGCCTCCTATTCCGTCACCACCGCAACAGTCTCCAATTCATATTGACTTGGAGCCTGATTCACCAGTTCATGACATCTCCACACCAACTCACTCATCAAGAGTTGACGAGACGAGAACTAATTCTACCAGTGAAGTTAGCTGAGACTCATCGTCTTGACTTGAAACCATCTTGGGTAGGAAGAGAAGAAAGCCTTCTTACTAGTTGGACTTTGCTGAGTTTGACAATGTCTACCAAGACACATCTGACAAGAAACTCAAGAAGTGTAATGAACCGGACCAATTTTTTTGATTTTTTTTTCACAAATGATTACAATGCAACATGCACCCATTAAGGTTAGCATAAACCAAAACGATGCGGAAAGTAACTCTAACCAGAATGTACACCAGGATCCTGATGTGGGCAAGGTGTGAGCATTGGTCAGAGGATCTATGCAAATGCCAAACTGAAAAGAACTCTAACCAAGAATGGCGCCGAGTGATGGCGAGCATATGGTCAGAGGATCAATGCATGTTGAACAGAATGTAACCCTAACCAAGAATGGCGCCGAGTGATGGCGAGCATATGGTCAGAGGGTCCCTAAACTACTCAACTGAAAGCAAATAGGCGGCAAGCCAGCCTCTTCCACTTATTCAGTGGGAATTACAATATAACCCAAGAAAGAATTGAGAAGTGCTGACAGTACTACTGTTCAGCTTACAATATGTTAGAGAACCAGTCATAATCATAAGATAAAAAGCTTCCAATGCAGCAACTGTTTAAGAAACCTCTCCAAATTCCCAAACTCTTTGAATAACCACTTCTCACTTAATTTATGAACCTATTCAAATCTGATAAAACTGTTTGACAGAAAAAACACACAGAACAGCAGCATAGCAACTCACTAGAATGCACATAACTCACTCTAAACTCATCCTATTGACAAGGAATCAAATGCAAATTACTCTAATGATGTTGGCGTCCAAGATACAATCCATAAACCACCCCAAAAGAGCCTTATTTATTTTGCACAAATTTCTATGCAACCCCAAAAGGTACGGCCCAGCTGCAAGGGCGATTTTTCTCTAGAAAATCATAAAGACACTAATAAAATCTGGAAATGAGCAAGGTTGGTCGCCTTCCATAGACAAAGGGATAGACTCAATACCCAGAATGATAGCATTTTTATTTCATGAGTTATGAGTAAATCTTACATTCCAAATGACTTTCAGCAACATCAGAAATATGACATAACATGCAAACTAGAACTCCAAAATAATCACTCAACTGGAAAAATGCAATTCAAACCTATTACAAGCTAACCTTCTCAACTAGTTGCTATCTTTCAAGCAAGAAGAAGAGCCCATGCTAGGAGGTGTGATTTCCTCGAAGCGAGTGCCTGAAGACAATTCAGCAGCATAACGGTGTAGTAGACAAAAGATCCCAAATGAAGAGCTGAGGCCTGATTAAATAGACAAGAGAGAAACATCTAGAAGCTTCAAGAAGGCGCCCAAAACCCTAATTTCAAAATCATCTTTTCCCTCCAAAAGATGGCGTCCTTTTTCACCTTTGAAATATTTCACTTTTTAAAATAAAGTCAAATCCACAAATAGGCGTCCTTTTCCTTAATCTTAATATTTGACATTACAAAGATATACTTATCTCTCCATGGCCCCTGGACCCTTAAAGTCCCCTTTTTTAAAAACAACTTAAAGTTGTACTTGCTAGGCAAAGGGGGATATAATATTAAAATATAATATTATAATGAAAATACTTATCACTCCGAGAATTATGCGCCCAAGACCAAAAACTGAAGTGCCAGCTGAATCAACCGAAGAAGAAGACCAACTGAACTGAACCCAACCTGTCCACTGCCAAAAATAGAATTTACTAAAAATAGTAAATTCGTGAAGTTGCCCGGAACGCCGAACTGAACATACCACTGCGAAGCTCTCTGAAAACCCAGAAAGAATCCGCAATCAGAAATCCAAACTCCAAGCAACAACCTCCTCAAAAATAGGAAACCCTAATTTCACCATCCGCGTAGCCTACGGGTCTCTGGAATAGGCCAATGGTCAACAGAAATGATCACAGCTAAGAAGGGGACATTACAAGAAGCAAGTCCGTGTGGAGAAGAACGTTGTAAACAAGGTAGTCATTGAAATTGCCACACCACCAGTTGACAAGAACGCCAATGAGGTTGAGGCCGATGATTTCACATTAGTCAAAGCCAACCTTGGTAGAAGCACACGAGAAGTTGATGTAAATATCTTTGAGGTTGTAGTAGTTAGCTTGAAAGAAAGAGTGGTCAAAGATGGTGAAGACAAGGCAGCCCTCAAGACTGAAAATCAGTAGTTGCGGCAATACATCTCCAACCTCCTTCACGGTACTTCACATGTCACCACCTTGCTTCCACAAATGCTAGAATTACCTGCAGAACAAAATGAACTAAGTCAATTGGTTGTTTATGGGAAACACCTGAGAGACTAGGTGGAAGAGTTTGTCACCAAGGGTCAGTTCATACTTGCAAAGTTGTACCAATTAAGGTATAATGCCCACGACCTTCACTCAAAAATCCAGGAATCAAAGCAGAGCATAGCAGAGAGGAAGCCTCAAGATGAGATCACCATTTCAAACTTGAGAATGGCATATGATTCAGTCACTGCATAGGAGAACAAGCAGAAGCTTTTCACTTGGAAAGAACAACTTGTCTACAAGGTAAAAGCTTACAATACAATCTCTGTAGAATTGATTGAGTGCAGACAAAAGGTGGCAAGTGCTCTTAGGTTCATAAGAACATTGGTGACATTTATTCCTTGCCAATACCAGCATGAATATGGTGAATACATTGAGCTCGCTACAGTACAGACAGAATTTCAAGACCTCATCTGTAGTATTTTCAACGGTGACCTTGTTGATTGCAAGTTGAGTCAAGTTGCAGCCATGTCAGCAAAGTTTGATGAAGCAGCTGAAAGGAGAAGGGATTTTTAGAATTAGGTTACGAATGGTGAAGTGATGTTGCAGAGGCATGACATCATTCAAAAGAGTGTCAATTGTCTAGATGCAGAGGCAATTAACAGCTTCTTGGAGGACTGATTGCTCAAATTGCTGACAAAGAGTGAACTACCAATTGGGACGTGCCACCTTTTCCAAAGATAGCATTTAAAACAACAGTTAAACTTGACACCTTTTCCAAGTTAACTAATTGTCCACCTTTCATGCATGTCTATCTTTGGAGACACCTCTTGTACAGTTGGAGTTAGTTATCGTTTTAGAATCACTTAACTGAGGTAGTCTTTCTAGTTAACTGTTAGTTACCTTTGTTTAGACATAGGAATAAGTCTTGCTAATTAGCAAGAACTAATTGTTAACACAAGGAGACTTTAAGGTTCCCTACTCCTATGTTTGTCTATAAATAAGAGCAACCTTGCTTATTGTATTTTAACCGTTATTAGTATACAAAATTGTTGAGCCTTAGTGCCTTCAAGTTTTGCTAAAGTCAATATCTATTCACTTTGTTCAGTGTATTTTGGTTGATCACATGTTGTATGTTTGTCTTCTTCATACAATTTGCTGTCCCAAAACGTGTAATCATCAATTGAGTTTGAGGAAATAAATCATATGCCCACCCTTGCTTTGATCCAAAATCTCAAGATCTTTCAATATTGTTGTTTTATAATCTTTATTTCGATCTAACCTCAAAAGAGCAATGAGCCTTTGAGGGAATTTTGAGATCAAGTTTATCGTTTCATGTTAATGTTTTTATAATCTTTATTCCAGCCAACACCTCAAAAGAGCAACGAGCCTTTGAGGGAATTCTGAGATCAAATTTATCGTTCGATGTTTTGCTTTCATAAATTTCATTTCAGCGTACATCTGAAATAGCAATGAGCCTTCAGATGTGTTTTGGAAACAAGTTTGTCCAAGTTTTGTGTAAACCAAAATCATTCCCCATTACTTCTAAATCCTCTTGCTCTAAATTTACTCGAGGAGATAGAAGCGTTATAAGTTTAGGCCTAGTTGTAATTGAAGTTACGAAACCAGAGAAAACCTCAGCTGCAACGCAAAGAGTTTTATAAACCTTGTGCTCTCAGCTGAGATAAAAAGATTGGAATTTAATTTACTTTTTCTTTTTATGCATAATCAGCAAAAGAGGGAGCTTCCCCTCCTAATTTGAAGAGCAGTCTAACTATGCATAGTTGCCCGTTTCCAATCCGCACACCAAAGGCGCGAATTGAAATGCCAACATGTTGTAACTAAGTTAAGACTTGGACAACATTATGAGGCCCCACAATCTCAATTGACTCTATCAAGCTGTTAGCAATGAAATTTCCATTCTTGACCCTCACAATCAACTACCTTCAACAATATTGCCCCTGTAGGGCACATGCAATGTTATTAATCAAGGGCCTATTTTTGCAGTCTTTCCATCCATAAAATATGGACACTCTCATTTCAACCCATGAATCCCTAATTAGCTGGAGTGAAGAGTTTACAACAAAAAATATTCCTTTGGCCAATAAGCTAGTGTGTACCTTTTCATAATTAGGACTTGTATACCTTATGGATGCCTCATTAATTGCCTAACCAGTTCTCGTTAGTATGGTGATCTAGAAAGGTTGAAAGGAAACCCACTGGCATAAATGCAACACAATGTGATAATTGGCAGTCTCCCTCACCTCATTCTGAAATGATCTTTCTTATGGACCTACATCCTTGGTTTTTAGAGAAATATGGAGGGGTTATCGTCTTCTTAGTAAGACAGTGTCCCAAGAAACAATGTGAAGCAGAAACTATTGGAGTAATCAAAGGTGTCATGGAAGAAAATTTGTAAAATAAGTACACATAAACATGGATACTTATACATATACATTATATATAAGAATCCTGGAGTTATGTTTGACTAGTCCTTCCCTACTCTAAGTTGTATGACTTGCATATCAACTTAACTAGAAATCATGTCTCCTTTTCATCTGTAAAACAATCTACAGTAATGGGTGGAAACTCAAAAATAAATCCAGATAGACAAAATAAAATATTACAGTTTTGTTAAGAGCTAACTAATAAGATAAAACCCAAGATAAAAATATTTTCCTAAAAAAGCAGGAGCGTAATTATGAACTTGATGAATTTGTGAAAATTTAAAAGACCTTGACCTTAAAAGTACAAAGGGAAATGGAGAAGAAAAGAGCTTTCCTTGATCAGAATTTCAACCATAACATTTTCCTTTAATCTCAAACTAACTTTCGGTTCATTAGCTTGGTTAACGAGAAAAAGGAACAAAATTGTACAAATATTTTTTGGCAATCATTTTTCTAAAAATGGCTCTGTAAAAGTCCAATGCCATTGGTTCCTATAAACCGAAAAAATAAGCCATTTATCCTATTTCTAATCGATAAAGAAACACTGATAATACCACCGAAAATAACAATTCTACAAGAAAGCAAATATTGCATGAAAATGTGTAATTGACTTATCAACACAAAAGTTGAATATAATAAATGCCAAAAAGGTGTGTAATAGTTACTTTTGATGGAGATAGAGATCAATGGTTTTTGAGCTCCATGAATCTCCTAAACTTATCATATAGCAACTTGTGCCTGCAGAGAAAAATGGTGTAGTTTCGTCCTATTAGTCAAGCTGAATAAGAAGCAAAAACTCTTGGAGCATGTTTAAATAAATATTAAAAGGAGTTGCAAATTTATCTAACATCCAAGTACTTGTAAACTTGAATAAAGATGCACTCTATTTTATGCATGACATAGGTTCCTTTCTAGAATAGTTTAATCATTATCAGCTTGAAGAGTACAACAGTGTGATTTTTATTAAATGAATTATATGTAGAAATGATTTAGCACAATAATGAAACTTATTCTCTGTAAAATCTGTGAATAGAACAAAAACAAGGAAAACATAGAAAACATACGCAGGGAAAGAAACATCCTACTCTTTTGGATAAAAGTTAATTGTATTGATATTTATATAATATTATGAAAACCATGGAAGCTGCCATGGCAAAGCCACTAGGTGAAGAACAAAGTAATTTCAAAAGATGATCAATACAAATGCAGAGATTACTAAGTACTATGCATGATTAAGTCAGATAATTGATATTAAACTAAACTAAGTGACTAAACTAATGACAATAAGCATTTAATGATAGACAACAGCAAAAGATAAAATATACAGATACTATATAAAATCATGATGTAACTAAAATGTTTTGAGTTATTTTTTTTTCAGTATTTTGTAACAAAGGATAAAGCAGCATATCTCCCAAAAATGGGCATGGTCTTGAAACACGATGTCACTTATTGGGAGAGCACCCAAAGTCATTCATGTGCCTTGCCCATGTTCACATTGCAATATGTTCGTCCAATAGTCACTCCTTGAAATGACTGATGAGGGTACAAGGTCTCCTGACCAACAGTATTAGTCATTTGAGGAAATGCACAGGGCCAGGCAGCAAAGCACACAGCAATATTGTGGCAATTGAGTTGCACTGCATAAGCCAGATGATGCCCTCATTTCTTTGTACAGAGGATTTCCACAATGGTTTATATTCTACTTGGGAGGCATATAAAATTTTGCCTCAACAAATAAAGGCATTCATAGCAAGGAGTGAGGCACCCCAGAATTCACTAATTATCTTTTGATCCTAAATGTAAAAGACTAAGATAGAGACACATTTACAGGTTATTGGTTTCGACTTGTTTAGTGTCAATGGCAGCTAGTAGTCCCAAACAATCATTAATATTAACCAGATCAATAGGGAGAGTTGACTCTTTCCTTTGGAGAGAGTTACCACTGGATTCAGGGGAGAGTGATGGGCATACAGGGTGACTAGGGCTGATAGCTTGTTCTCCCACTATTTTGTTGGTGAAAAGGTTGATGAGAAAGGGAATGTCATAAAAAACTGAAAGTTGTAGGGGACAGACATTTGTAACTGAGAGAGGAAAAGGCCTCAATTTATGGGAAGAAAATAAAGAATAAAGGGGAGTGTGTGTCCCCTTGAATAGATTACGACCGCACAAAACACTATTGGCATAGTGGGTACCAAATGGCTAGCAGAAGAGATAATAATGAAAGAAGAGTTTGAAGAGTTAATATGTGGATTTTTCAGCCAATAAATTTGTGATTGTCCTCGAGAGACATTAACATTATGTTGCCACTGTTGGGTGTCCTCACTCTCCAGGTTTTTGGGGTTGCAGAAAATCACAATAGCTTCAGTAGTTCGTTACTAGGCTCGATTAACAAAGTGTTCCTTTTACATTGTATGTACATTAGCTCTTTTAGGTCTACTTCTTTTGTAAGTTTACAGAGTGAACTACTTAAATGAAAACATCTGCAATTACGACATTTGATATCTCCTTTTGATAGATTTTGACAAAAGCTTGGTGCTTCTCTTCATTTCTGCAATAGCTACCAAATGCCTAGTGAAAGGAGATCTTTTGAAAATATCTCTTGAGATTCTTGCTGGCCTAGCATATAAAACTTGTATGGCGCTAACCTAGTATTTGTGTTGGGAATCGAGAGATACCAGCCTCATTTGCTTTCTTGTCTTCTACCTCAACAAAATTTCACAGGGCTGACTTGGACAGGCTTTCCACCAAAATGGAAGTCAGCAGTGCATATTTGGATGGCGTAAACAAGTAAATCATCCTCACATCGTCAAACAAGCATCCAAACATCGGAAAAGAACATGTATGTAAGCTCCTTTGAAAAGATTTGTGTTATACACCTAATTAAGCCTAACAAAATATTAATCCTCATTACCAAGAGGCGTGAATTTTTTCCTTAACAGGACATGTCCTACAAAACATGCCATTTGATTTGTATACTAATATCTTCCCATTCTCTCATACTCAACAATCTATTATTATATTGTTTTTCTGTAGTTAATATGTAGATACTACATATTTATGGCATATGTACCTAGTAGGTTCATGGCAAGAGGTATCAAAACACTCATTCTTTTAACTTCTGGTTCTCATATCGATTTTGGGTATTTTGCCCTGATTATTAATTGATATAAAATTAAGAAAAAAAAATTTTAGGCTTGTGAAAGATTTCTCATTACAAACTCCCTAGTTTCTTGTGTCAAGGCGGTATAAACTCCTTGCTGCCCTCCATCACTCCTGTAAGATCTTCAAGCCTACTCTCCTCCCAAGGAACTCCCCCACTATTAATATCAAATCATTTGCTTAAGTCTCCTATTCTAATTCTCTTTATGATGTCTCTAGCCAGCCTACCACTAGGGTCCCCTCCTCTTTCCCCTCATCCTCTATCTCTTGTTGCTTGTTCTCTATAGATCACCTTCAAAAGCTATTTTGAAACTTTGCTCCAATAAAGCAACTAATTGTAAGGGGGTCTAGGCTGAGTTTCTCAAGTATGGTGTAGATTCACTTTCTTATCTCATTTTACAACTTTTCACTGAGGTTGTTTGTTTTGAGTTCCCTACCACTTAGCCACAACATATTATCCATTTGATTTATGACATGGGATCACTCTCATCCAAATAACTACAAGACTATCATGATTGAACATAAGCTTGCAAAACAGTATTCCACAATTTTGGACAAGTTAGTTTCGAAGGTGCGAGCAAAGAGGTTATTGAGTGAGAAGGGATTCTCAAACTATTGAAAATATCTTCACTTTAAGCTATCAATGAGGAGGTTTGTCATCGGTCTTGTCATGTTACCTTCTCAGAAATGAAGGAAATAATTGAAGACCCATAGCCTATTTTTATTTCCAATAGGCTAAGGGACAAAAGAAGGGAAATGATTTAATAATAGTATTTAAAGTGGGCCCACTCATCGTTTCAAAAAGGCAGCTTAAATATTATTTTTAGAGTGATCATCTATATAAAACATTATAAAGCCTAATTAATACCTTAGTGTGAGAGGTCCAGAGGACAAAAACTATTGTTGTGACTTGTGAGAGATTCAGAGGACAAAGACCCTCTTGGTTTCCATTGTGGATTTGAGGACAAAAAGCTTCTTGTCCATTAGTGGTGATTCTATTTGGGAATTGCAGTTGGTGAAGTAAATAGATAAATAAATAATATTGTATTCAACAAAAAGTAATTAATATAAGTTGTAATCGGGAAATAGTCCCCGATCATTGGTTAGTTGTACTGGATAGTTGCTGATGGTTTTTGTCCTCAGCCAACATCAGCTGACTATATATTTCATGTTTCATTTGTAGTCGAGGACCACTCATATTCTACATGATGAACTTTTTGCCTATCTAATGAATGAAGAATACATTCCATATTCTGAGCATTGTTGAGTAAATTGTATGTTAATTATTGCTAATATACATCATCGTTTACTCTGTATTAATTGGTCATAGACGAAAATCATGGCGTCCTAATGGGTCAGCCAACCGAAGAGCCGATACAAGCAAATGAAGAAAGAGAAGATGCACTAATAAAAGACCTCATAAACCTGTGGGACATTTCCTTAAAGGAACACATATGGAAGGAAGCTCTCAAGAGAGAGGTTTCTTTAGGTCGCCTTTTGGGACAATCTGATTGTCAATACAGAGGTCGACTATCTTCTCAATAGACTATCGAGATTTATAGCACAACACTATATCATATTGCAAGAGCTTCACGTTGAGAAAGACAAGGAACAATGAAGGCAATCGATACTACAATGGTATGAAGAACGAAACAAAAGAGAGGAGAAAGAGCGTGATACTGATTGACGATGTACATCAAAGAATTAATGCCATTAACCTTAAACAAAAACAGGAAATTAAAACAAAGCAATCAAGATTCAATCAACCATAAAATAAGATCCTTAAGGATAAAAGAACAAACAAAACGACGACGACTGAGGGGTGAAGTTGATGAAGGAAAAGGATTTCTCAGAGAAAGTCCAAGCCAACCCAAGAGCAAAAGTCGAAGCCGAAGTGCAAGCAAAAGCCGTAGTCAGGAGAGACAAAGAACTATCAGGACAAGAGAGCATACAAGAAGGAATTGGATTGAAATAGCTAAACACCTACCACTTCCTAAAAACTAAACCCAAACTAATCTTGCTGACCAAGTTATAGAACCATTCGTACCATCATCATCGGACAAAGGGGTAATTGAGGAAGAGAACACTGCTAGGGAACCATCTAGTAAGTCCAAATGTGGAGCGGCAGAAACTCTCGAAATTCACTAGAAACGGATCGGAGGACCCTATACGACATTGCAAAACTTGTGAAACAATCTAGGTAGCGAACAATTAGGACAACAGAGCTTAATGGTTAAGAGCATTTCCAGCAACTCTCAGAGGAATAGCAATAGATTGGTATACTGAACTAAAAATAGGTCACAAAAACACATGGAAGGCATTGAAAAGAGTGTTCTAGGAAGAATCCAAACTCCTAAGGGACAACAATGAAATCATAGCCGTGATATACAACACCAAACAAGGAAAGCACAAGAACGTATAAGCCTACAATCGTAGACTCAAAGAATTATTGATCAAACTAGAAATCCAACCAGTCGATGGGCTGAAGAAGAGGTGGTTCATCGAAGGGTTGATCCCTTCACTAAGGAAGAAGATGAAGGTCCTACCTCCATCATCATATGTCGACGCCTACAAAATGGAAAATGGACATAGAAAGTGAAGACAAGACATCTTCCTGAGGAAAGAGGAAGACGAACGATGACAAGAGCACGGATGATAGCAACGAAAGTGAATCAACAATTCAAGCCTTGAGAAAAGACATGATGAGGATGATGAAGGAGTCGAAGGCCGAGAAGGAGAATACAAGAGAAAACAAGGAATTGTGATGCATTGACTACAAAGGAGAGGGCCATACAAAAACAAGCTATTCCAAAAACTATTATGCAACATCTGCCAAGTAATGGGACATTCCATTAAGGAATTCCCATACAAGTTGAAAACAAGAAACACACAAGTGCTCTTCACCCAAGGAGAACAGTCAACTCCCCCAACCACACTGCCAAAACCACAAAATACTAATACTAGTGCATCTCCAAGCGGATACAGGAATAGAAGAGGAAATAATAATTGGTTCAGCAATAGTGGACCAAGGAGTAGAATCCAATACAATGCAAATGGGTGACCAACGATCTAGTACAAAAGTGTAACGAATGGGGTCACTTCGCCCCAGAATGCCAAGGTAACCAAGAGAAAATGGGGATGTTGTGTAAGTGGTGTGGACCAGGTGACCACAAGGACATCGACTACCTGAAACAAAAAGGCATCAACATGCTAGACGCGGAGGAACGGAAAGACAAAGTATTGGCAATTACCACAACACAAAGAAAGCAATGAACCTAGATCCTCGTATGGAAAAAGAACGAATGAGGGAAGCCAAAGCCAAAATAGAACAAGTGATGGCTAGAGAATGAAGTCCTCCCAAGAAACTGCAAGTACCTCACTACGGTTGAAGTCTGAAAAGAACATCGTACGACAAGTGCCACAAACAACCGTACCAATTAAAGTGACGGACCTTCTCCAAACTATGCCACAATTGGGAATGGCGATTATGAACATAATCGATGACGAGCAAAGTCAGCAATAGGAGGGCCGAAGAAAGGGGATGGTAATGGAACCACCACCCAAAGGGGAAACCTAATGTTGATGAAGTAAACATCGGGAAAAGACTGACCATCGTGCAAATGGAGATCGGAGGAAAGAATCTAACAAACAAAATTGTCAACAAAGGATCGAGAGTCAACATACTGCCTGCAGATACATGGAAGTGTCTCGGGAAGCCAACACTTTGGCCACCGGCATTCCAATTGGTGGGCACCAACTAACATGGCATCAAGCCGTTGGGAACGCTGATGGTGCAGAAGGTGACAATCGGTACCCAACCATTCTTGTTGAATGTTTTGGTCATCCCATTGGAGAAAAAGGTGTACAAATGCACTACTTGAAAGAGGATGGCTGATTGCAACCAAGGCAAATCACAATTGGAAGCAAAATACCATCTCCATAGAGAACAATAGGCGAAAGTACGTGATCGACTTGAGAAATCAAGCAATTGGTGAAGAATTGGCATCGTCTAATTCAGAGTCTAAAGGAGGATCAGGAATAGATGAAGAAAGGGGATTTATGGAACCGAACAATGAAGGTTTCCTGGACCTCCAACATTGCTCGGAGGACGAGATGAGTTCACTTAATGTACTCTTTCACTAGCAGATGGAAGAATACGAAGTATTTCAGCGAGATTGCAATATACTACAAATCAAAGAGATTGAAGGGAAGAAGATGGCAGAGCCTTGATGAGTCAAGCATTTCCTCTAGAGTATGGAGAATACAAAGAGGGAGTGGCTAGGGTGGACGACAGCCAACACATAATTTTGGAAGAGACAAAACGATCAAGTACAAAGGACCAAAAATAAAGAAGGTGAATCTAGGAGAGGAGGATTACCCCCAAATGATTTTGGTCAGAGATGACTGGAATCCAGTGTTGAAGGCAGCAGCATTTAAAATCTTCATAGAATACAAAGATACATTTGCATGGACATACAAAGACTTGAAGGGCGTACCTCCAAAATTATGCGTGCATAGAATCCCTTTGGCACCGAGAGCACAACTTGTACAGAAGAGACCCTATCGAATGAATAAAAACTACACTGCGAAGGTACAAGAAGAGATCGAAAAATTGTTGGAAGTAGGAATCATCTTTAAGGTTGAAGTCAGTGACTGGGTGTCACCGATTGTTATATCACTAAAAAAGAATCCAAACAGATTCAGATATGTGTGGACTTCCGAAGTCTGAATGCAATAGCCATAAAGGACCCCACCTCAATCCCATTCACCAATTCAATACAAGAAGAGGTGGCGGGCCATGAAATCTACTCATTTATGGATGGGTTCTCGAGCTATAATCAAATAAGCATAGCCGAGGAGAATATACTAAAGACAACGTTTGTGGTTGAAGACAGAGTGTATGCATACAATCGGATGTCGTTCAGTCTATGCAATGCTTCAGCGACCTTCCAAAGAATTACTCTACACATATTCGACAAGATGTTGGTGGGGAACTTTAAAGCATTCTTGGATGCCTGGTCAATTTACAATGACGAACACACACATCTAAAGGCTCTCTGAGAATGCATGCAACGGTGCAGAGTGGCACAACTGGCATTAAACCTGAAGAAGTGTCAGTTCGTGGTGCCTCAAGGAAAACTACCTAGACACATAGTTTGCAAAGTTGGATTGAAGACTGACCCAGATAAAATTTGGGTGATCATACAAATGGAACCACCCCAGAACATCATTGGCGTGAAGTCATTCCTCAACCATGTCAGATATATTAAAATAATATTATTTATTTATTTATTAATGCTCAACTATTGTAATATATTGTAAAATATCTTGATACAATCGTTTGTGATCTTATCTGAAGTTCCTTTTAGAAACTTTCTGCTTTTCCTAAAGATAAGATCATCTCTGATCTTATCCTTCTTGATTTTGTACATCTTGTAAATTATTTATTGAGCACCTTGCTCATTGTTAATACATAAATTTTTTTACCAATTACCTACGTAATATGGTATCAGAGCCAGATTGCTCAAAATCGAATTTTTAATTCATAAAAATCTTCTAAGATTTTTTTCGTTCTTTTTGAATTAAAATTTTGATAAATCTTCTTTGAAATTCTTTTGAATTTTTTTGTGAGTGCTAAATTTCGAATTTTTTTCGTGGCTCCTCTAGAAAAATTCGAGGGTTTTTGGTCTGAAATTTTCGTGGGTCTGAAGGCGAGAATTTTTGCATTCTTGTTCAAGGCATCATTTTTCTTCTGGCTCAAGTCACATGTTTGCAATCTGTAACTCGCGTTTTGATATTCTTCTCAGATATTCAAGTTCGTTTCTTGGTCTGCAATCCGCGTTTGTATTTCGCGTGAGATTTCCGCGACCTTTCTTTAGCTTGTGACCCGTCTGGGACTTCCGCGCAACCTTTATTTGTTTTTCCTTCATCCCTATCGGCACTTTTCTCCTCCTGGGCGTGCGATCTGTGAACCTTCTTTCCTGGCGCCTCTATCCCTGTTTCAGACGCCATGGTTCTTCACTTTTGAGCACAATTTTGTCTGAGTTTTTGGAGATTTTTGGGCTTGGTTTTTATACTGAACATGGTCGCCTCCTGGTTGCCTAGGGTTTGGCATTCTTTTTGTCAAATTTTTGTGCAGATTCGAGCTCATTTCTGCAAATTTTTGAGCTTCCATGGCCGCCTAGGGCATCCTGCAACTTCGGCCAAGGTTTTGACCCTCTGTTTCAAATCAGAAAAAAAATTCGATTACAAATTCTTGGTGCGTTTTTCGAGAGCTCAACTGGGTTGGTCTCCGATTTTTCTGAGTGCATCATTTTTCGTGCCTCAAATTTTGTGCCACCCATACATTGTACTTTTTGTAGTCTGTACCTGAATCTGCCTTTGTTTTTGCATTGGAATTTGTGCCTCGAGTTTCGTGCATTGAGCATCTTCTTTGTACCTTGTTCATGTCGGATAGTATAGGAGATTCATTAAAAACTTTGCCCGAGATTTCTTATCCACTGGACATACTCACTAGAAAAGGACAACCATTTGTATGGTCAGAAGCACAAGAAGAAGCCTTCAAAGAGTTGAAAGTGTGACTTCGATTCACCAATCCTAGCGTACCCAAATTGGAGTAAAGAATTTCATGTGCATGTTGATGCATCAACTATGCAATAGGAGCAACACTGGCACAAGTGGGACCACAAGTGGTAGACCACCTAGTATTCTTCGCCAATTGACTATTGTCCAAAGTGGAAAAGAACTATAGTATGATAGAGAGGGAAGCATTAGGAATGGTTTATGCCATACGGAAGTTCAGGCATTACTTGTTGGAGACACCCTTCACATTCTACGTGAACCACCAAGCCCTCATGTACCTGGTGAACAAGTCGATAATTCAAGGGTAAGCCAAAGGCTCTTGTTGTTACAAGAGTTCATGTTCATTATCATTGTTCGTCCAAGAAAGAACCATGTCATTGTCGATCAACTTTCCAAGATAAAATCAGGTGAACCGCCAAAAAGAGTAAATGAACTTTCTAGACACACACCTATTCCAAATTGCAGCACTACCCACATGGTACGAGAGCGTCGAAGAGTACTTGTCTACATCTACATTTTCGAAGAAGATGCCACCGAGGGAACGGAGAAAACTAGTACTAAAAAGTAAAACATTCTAACTCATTAATGGGTTGTTATACAAGATGGGATCAGACCAAGTACTTGGCAATGCGTCACGGAAGAAGAAATTCCCGTAGTGCTTAAGGAAGCACACAAGGGATTGGTTGGAGGACACATGGGGCTAGATGCTATAGCACGAAAAAATCTATTGGAAAGTCTATGGTTGTTGACCATGCACAATGACACCCGAGAGTGGGTGGCTGGATGCAATACGTGCCAAAGAGTTGGCAAACCGCTCAAAAGAGATTATATGCCGCTCTTCCCATCTCAACCTCAAGAACTCTTTGAGCAATGGGGATTGGACTTCATCAGTCCATTGAAAGTCAACCAGCTCCATCGATGCAAGTACATAGTCGTCCCCACATAACACTTAACTAAATGGGCGAAAGCTCGAGCACTGCCAGACAACACTACAGTTAGTATGACGAGATTCATCTACAAACAGATAGTCACAAGGTACGACATCTTGATATAGATTACAAGCGATAGGGGAGGACACTTCATCAACCATGTCATTCGCCTGATGCAATGGAGTTTCAGATTTTCCACAACTTGTCAAGCCTGTACTACCCAAGAGCAAACGGGAAGGCAGAGTCCACAAACAAGGTACTTGTCTCGGTCATTCACAATTCATATCAAGGAAACTAACTAGGAAAGAAGCTACCAGCGATGCTATGGGCCTATTGTACAACATACAAGGGGACGACAAGCCACACGCCATTACAATTCATGTACGGCCAAGAAGCTGCAGTTCCCACTAAATACATGGTGCCTAGTCTAAGGATTGTCATTGAGAACCAACTAGGCGACACGAAAAGTTTTAAAGAACGACTATTTTAGTTGAACAAATTGGATGAGAAGAGATTACTAGCACAATGGGCCACGGAGGCGATGCAAAACAAAAGTATTGGCATGACAAACACCTCCAGCGAGCAAACTCCCAACCTGGACAATTGGTTCTCAAATATAACAGCTGTTACGAATTGAAACCTGGTAAATTCAAGGTAAGGTGGCTCAAACCATTTAAAATCAAAGAAGTTGGTGAGATTAGAACCATTAAAATCAAAAACTTAGATGGAACTCTGCTATAAGATCCCATCAATGGATCAAAACTGAAATTGTATGAGGAAAGAAAGGAAGCACCAATCGAGATAAATATGTTGGGATACGCAATAAAAGAAGATTAGACAGTAAGTGAAAGGGGAACCATAGAAGACGAGGATTGGGGAATAACTAGGAACCAATTTGTGGAAGAGGAAGATTGGAAAGCAGGAGGAGATCAAAAAATTGTGGAAGAAAGACCCGTCAAGAAAAAAGTAGAAGGAATTGTAATACCACGGATACATAAACATTTAACAAATGCCCTGTTTGGAACACCGGCATTGTGAGAAGAGTGTGGGGCCACTGGATATTTTATGCACCCTACGAGGGAAAAAGGAGAGGGTACATGTCTTAGGAATTCGATGAAGAAGTTGAGAAGGAAAGAAAAAAAAAAGCAATCGAGAATGAAGATGACGTGGACAAAGAGGATTTGGATGAATATGACTTAGACGAATATCCAAAAAATGGAAGGACCATGCCTAAGAGCCTTAACAATAGTGGAAGATATATTCATCACCCAACCAAACTGATACAATGAAGAGGCAATCAAATATACCAAAAGATAGAATCTAAAGCCCCCTCCACTAGTGACCTTGAATGGACTATGGCAGGTCATAACAAATCCAACAAGTCCGCTGACAATGGAGGGAGAAAATGTTATATGTTATCAACAGTACAAAGGGCGGTACGTCGATGGTAGTTATAAAGGTATAGGACCTACTCCTCTCATAGATAAAAATTTTAATTTGGAATATCTCGAAAAATGTTGTGAAGAAGAGTGTTATAAAAGACCTCCTTTCTCTTGTAAATGGTGGTATGCGTCGAAGGTGAAGGTAAGGGGACATGACACAAGGGAAAGCTAGAAAAGAAAATTTGATGGCGAAGAAAATAAAAGGCATAAAAAGCAAAAAATAGAAAAAATGGCAAAGTGGAAAATGATGTTCAAAAAATGCGAAAAATTATATTTTCAAAGAAAAAATATAAAAATAAAGGTGAGAAGTATTGGAAAATTAAAAATTGGGTATATAAAAATATGGATGAGGAGACAAAAAATAAAGGGTCAAAGTTAAAAAAATTAAAATTATCGCCAAGGAAAAAAATTGAGATGGTAAAATTGAAAAATATTAAAAAATGGCAAGAATATAAATAAAAACTTGGGATACATTGTACGAAGTACAGAAAGAATCTAGCACAGCCAACATAGTACCATACAGTGTAGAGCAAACACCGTACAAGGTAAAGAAAATCGCACAGTACAGAGGTTAAGTCTTTGTAGGGTATGGAAAGTCAACTCTTGCATAGTATGACAACGGTATGTTTGCATTGTACGAAGAAGAGTATAGCCGGTTTTAATTCCTTACACAATACGATGGACAGTACTGAATGACAAGGACGTACGATGCAACAAAGGCAATCATGAATGGATTAGCAAAGCAAGTCAAGGCATCAACGTACAACAAAAACTAAAACATCCCACAACCGTACGATGAGGCATAGAAAAGGTATGACTTGGCATAGATTGCATAGTACGACAAGTTAAAACCAAAAGCATACGAATTGGAAGCGTCATACAGAAGGAAGGAAGAGTACAAGGTGGCAAAGGAAACACATCTATATGACTAGCATCAAACGTACGACATGCAATGTCTTCGATAGTATGGAGAATATGGTCATCAATCAATTCAAAAGTACGGTTAGTTCCTCAGATCATCATACCCGTACGGTTGAGGAGCATAGTATGGAAAACACCACTCCACAAGGTATGATTGGAAAAATTTAAGCATTGCAAAGTTCCAAAAAAATGGATGCCAACAATAGCAGCAAATGGAAAAGTGCAATGTATAGGCCAAAGATTCCAATAGGGTCAGAGAAAGCAGACAAAGGAAAGAATGAAAATGTGAATTTCGACTCTCTAACATGGGAAAGCCTCATAGGGAGTGAATGCAAAGCGTGGTGGCAAACAAGGCCGGCGACCATCCAATGAAACTGGCACTGTAGCACGCTTAGGTAGATAAGGCTGCACAAATTCCCTTTTTTAATTCATGGGGCTTTGAACCCTACTTGAAGTCAATGGTAATGAAATATAATCAGCATACACATATAAGCGTGGTAGAATATATGGGTTGCCTAGTCTTTGTATCGTTCCAACCAAACGATTTTTTAAGAGTTTTTGGGATACCATCCTCTGGAATAATAATAGTCAAACCTACAACAAAAATGGGCTCAAAACAAAAAGAGGCAGTAATTTAAAGAATTTGTAGGAAAGATATAACTCAAAAGGAAAAAGACACCATCTGGAATGCAAGTAACAGAGGGTTGCTTAAACAAATGTTGGCTAATGCAGATTGGAAATGCCTCATGGACCTAATTGAGTGCAGGGTGACAGGGTCCAGTCAAGCGTCAAATATAGCAATATGGATGGTGGATTACATGATCAGGCTAAGCATAGGGAAAATCTACAACTAAGCCCACTACTTGTCAGAAAGAATAAGGGAATTTCTAGCATGCAAACATAAGGCATTCTACATGACTCAATATGTGATTGCCTTGTTTTTAGACACCATGTATACCCAAGTGCCTGCCACCAAATCAGGTAAATTTCAGCCAACCATCAACTATGATAGTTCTTGGTTGACCATATTTAGATGAACCACACTAGATACACAGATAGCCACGAGGGAAGAAATAAATGCTGGGAAACGAAAAAGGAAGCAAAAAAATGAGGATAGCAGCAAGGAGTTCGAACATATTGCCATATCCTCATCTATGGCCAGTACTACACATATAGACACACATCCAGCCGAAGTAGTATCCACGGATGCTAAGACCCAGGCCTTAGTTCTAGTAGCACAGACAATAGCAGTTGAGGAGACAGTAGCAGCTGAAGAGACTCAAGCCACTGCACCTATAGCCTCACCTACAGCAGCCACAGAAGCAGAGTCACCAGTAGAGACACCTCAGATTGAAAGTTGGCTGGTACTGCTTGGCACCAACCTGTATGAACATCAAGTTTTGAATGGGTTCCGACTGTCACCAACCTGCACATCTGGCTTTGCCAAATCCTATATCAGATCTTTTATTACCCATGCATCCAAGAGATAAAGTACATGATGAATGTTTACAATGAAAATATAGCCATATCCACTCATCATGTATCTGATCTATAACTTCATACTATTTATCTGAATACCATTATGATGTTTATGAGCAATGTTTGCTTTCTTGTTCAGAATAGTTTTCTTTTGCTGGTTCACCACAACATAAAATAAATTGTTTGACATCAAAAGCACAATGACTGAATGAAAATTTGATAAAAGATGGTGAAGTTTATTCAAAATTTAATACCTGGAAGAAGAAAAATGTTCACAATTATGGCCTCTAAGACACCTTCCAAAGGCAAAAATTTCTTCTCATAAATTGAATCAATCATCACAGTATTTTGAAGCCTTGAACGATTTTGCTTTTGCCCTCTATTTCTTGTAATATTGTAATTCAATTTACCTTTTGAACTTTCAGCCCTAGATTGCTCCTGCCAAGCCTGTGTCAAAATACAGATGTTACCCAATTGTTAAAATGAAAAATCTATAAAATTATGTTTAACATGGCTACTAGAAGATGTTAAATCCAATTCGCCCTCAAGATGAATACTGGAACTTGGTATCAATGAAGCAGAAAAAGTTTTCCCAAATTCCTCCATTTGGAAAAACGGAAAACCACAAAAATAATATCTAGCAATTTGGCTAAACAACTTGACCTTCATTTAGTAAAGTACAAGTTGTAAATGCTTTGAAATTCATTAAAATAAATTCAAAAGATCATTGATCTGCGATAGCCAGAAAACTATAGAGTTTGATTATAAAAAAGAAAGCCTCTGGATGATGACAGATTTTGTATCTGATATAAAAAATAAAAATATATAGAGAGTTTAATAATTAAAAAGAAAGCCCCTGGTGTAGGAGGAATGCTACCTAACTAGGGAATAGAGATGATAAATATTTCAATCTATTGACATTCTCAAAGACAAGCTCGAACCAACAAAGGCACTATATTTATCAAGCAAAAACAAAAACAGCAAGCTTAAGATTGTCTTAAAAGGGGTCGTTCCACTTAATATAATAGAGTTCAGAAAAACATTTGTTGCCTCCAAACTTGCAATCATGCTACACTATTATTGGTCCAATTACAATAATATGCCAAAGAAATCAGTATAACAAATTATAAATTTATAATACATGCCATCAGGCATTTATTGTTCCAAGGACTGTTGTAAATTTTGAATATAGTGTATGACGGTTTCTATCTTGTAGTAGAAATTCAGATATATAACACAGGCAAAAAACAAAAAACCTGTTGTACCCAAAATAAATTTTTTGGCATTCTGTATAAATTGAGCTAAATCTTGTTAAAATGCCGTGTAAAGTCTGTTTTAGGTCAAACCAATCATAGGATCTTGGTGGGTTACTGTCAAGGAACACATGTGCAAAATTCTGAAAATTTGAAAATCAGGGTTTTACGCCCCTATTTTTAGGGAAACCCCCGAAAATAGGACCTTCCCAGAAATGATTGAAAATGATTTTGATAGGATTAAAAGACTTCACGATCACATTGGTCAAGTCAGAATCATCAAAAGACATGTTTTACTCTGGTGGGTCTCTTTCTATTTTTCAAGAACAAAGTTAGGAGCTCCACAGCCATTAATGGCAGATTGGCCAGTACCAGGTGCTGAAAGCTAAGCTTCAAAAGCTTCAACGACGCAACCATGGTAGAAAAGGTCTAAAATGATGTTCGATGAAGGAGATTCCTGAAACCCAAAAAAGGTCAAATTTTGACTAACTCTGGAAACATTACAAAGGAGAGTCAAGTTCACATGCTAAAAAGAGCCTTTTTCAAGCAAGGGTGCCCATGATCATTAAAGGTCAAATGCAGCCTATTGAATCATCCAAGGCAGTCATCCTCGGCTTTTGCTTGCTGGCTCGACAACGAAACAAACAGCTAAATCATCTGATGAGTTGATCATAAGCAGTTGCTGACGAAGCAAAAAGAGGCAATTGAAGAAATATCAGGAAATGATTGTCAAAGGTGAAGATCAAAGAAAAAAGAGCCTTTTCAAAAGAAAGGCGCCCTTCCTTTTGGACCTCTGGATGCTGACAAAAGACCAAAGGCCTCCTAGGACAATCTTCTCAACCTAGGTAGATCTCAACAACGCAATTGCAAGCACAGGCATCTGATGAGGCAGTCAACAAATAATCAAGATCAAACTAGGCAACTTTTCAGATGAAGATAACCATGCTGAAGGACAAAAGCACCCTTTTCAATGAGGGGCGCCCTTGAATAAGGAACCCTAAAACGACTTCTGGATTTTCCAACTCTAGTCATCTTTGGCGAAACGGAGCTGGCTACCTGACAAGATATCAAACAAGATCATCTAATTCTCCAATCAACGAGAAATCCAGATCAAAGCACAAGAGGTCATTTCAAAAAACTGAAGAATGAAGATTGAAAATTTACCAAGGCACAAGCAAAAGCGCCCTTTCTTTTGAGGCCCTGAACTCAGCTTTTTACCATCATGTCTCCCAGGCACTTCTCTTCAGGATAGATTCAACTCAGCAGCGAATGTGTCAACAACAACTCAGGATCAACAGATCAAGCCAGATTCAGGATCAAACTGAGGTCATTCAAGAGAGAAAATAATAAAAAACTTGCAAAACTCAAAAGGGACGCCTAGAAGAAGTTAAAGGTCAAGTTGTTGACTAAAGTCAAGATATTTTGAGTTAAACTTGGCTAAAACACTCCACGATCAATGGAAATCACCTTTTTGAACTTCAGATCAAGCCAAAACCACTTTTGATCATGCGTTAAGTCCCCAAACTTGTGGATCTAAGGCTTGAGTCTATGTAATCAAGGTATAGGCATCCCACTTCATTATTTCATTGCAGGCTGATGATCAAGAACAGCCATAAGCTCTCAAGGACGCCATTTACAGATCTAGCCAAGGTTTTCATCCATTCTTCGATATTTCTTGCAGATCTAAAGCAGAAGAAGATTGCTAACCTGAGGTTGGATTCAGAGACAGATCTTCTCAAGGAGTCAAATAAAAACTTCCAATCCATCTTCTGTCTACTTCCTCTCTTCTTGTTTTAGGTTTTCTTGCATGTCACACAAAGCAGCAGACTACATCAAATCTGATCAACTGAGTAGATTTAGCATAATTTTCCAATGAAACCCATCTCGTCAGATTTTCCAGAATCAGCAAACTTGCTGCCCCTATTTTTGGGGGTTTTTCCCAAAAAGTTTCAAAATCAAAATTCTGAGGAACTGGGCTTGTTCAGCATTGAAGCACGAACAAAACCCATGTGCCAAACTTTTTCCGGAAAAATACTTCTCGGCAGGGCGCTATTTTCAGGGGTTTTTCAAAAGTTGTCTAAACACATCCGTGTTTACAGTCAACAGGCGAGTTCTTCTTCACAGAATGACAATTTGGCGTCCTTGGGCACCAATTGAACAACCAGACCTTGCACCAGCAACTCTCCAACCAGATCTTACACACATTGCTGGAGAGCAAACGGACATCATCAGCAGTCTGCGGATCTTTATCTTTGAAAAGAATACATCTCCCGCTCAGTGGAGAGCCGCAGCAATTACTCTAGACGAAGAAGAAAGAAAGGCTGATCTTGTAGCAGAAAGACCAGTTTTACCACCTCCCGCGTGGTAATAAGCACCTTCGCTTGCCAGTTGCGAAGAGGTCATTACAAACATGGAGCCACCAAAGTTACCAAGAGCAACATCTTGCACAAGAAGAGGAGATGTCGTGTCATTAAAGCATTGACTATCCGGAAATGGAAGAAGTCAACACATAGATCAAGGAGTTGTTGACCAGATGTGGTGAAGTGTGAAAAGACACCAAAGAAGGACGTCCTACACCCTCCAAGTGGCATTTATGGTACTTGAGTTTGACTTGATGCTTCTTTCCAAGTCAACTCAAGATGACATTAAATATAATTGGAGTTAACTTGATGCCCCTTTCCAAGTTAACTCCATATCCCTTAAATCATGCATTGTTAGATCCCACTAATTAAGGATGTCTAATCGGCTTCCATGATTTGTGGATCTTAGATCTCCACTAAATGTGGATGTCTATTTTGGAGGGATACTTTCATTAAAGTTCACCTTTAGTTTACTTTCAGTCAACTGAAGTAGTTTCCAGTTGACTCTTTGTTTACTTTCAGTTAACTAAAGTAGTTTTCCAGTTAACTGCTTGTTCCCCCTTTTTAGGAATAAATCTTGCTAATTGATTGGCAAGAACTCATTGTTAACTCAAGGAGACTTTGGGGTTGCTCACTCCTTTGAGCTCTATAAATAAGAGCCTTGGGCTCATTGTTTGTTTAACTTTTACTTGCTATGCAAAATTGTTGCGCCATTGTTGCCAACAGCTTTGAAAGCGGATATTTGGTCACTCTTGGATGAGAGTTTGTTGGTTGATTGTAATTGTGCATGATTTTGTGCCTTTGCTATCCCAACCTTTGTAATTCGTTGATAAAGCTTGAAGAAGAATATTAGAAGACGCTTGCATTTTGATCTACCTATTTGAGTTATTTCTACGTCTTGTTTCAAATAGCTTGTTGTTTCATTTCCCTCCTCGGATAGAGGTTCCTCCTCCTTGGATATTTGTCATTAACAATTATCGTTTGTTGTTGTTTAATGTATTGTCCTTCAATCTATACTTCAGATAGGGGTTCCTCCTCCTTAGCAAGCTTGTTGGCCAAGACATCGTTTATTTGTTGTTTCTTGTAAACCATTTCCTAGCCCATACCTCGGATAGGGGTTCCTCCTCCTTGGCAGGTCTCAAATCTAGTTTACCATAAAGAGTGTTTTCTTGTACCAACCTTATCCCGGTGTATACCCGAGAGTTCAGAGCCTCAGTCATATTCTCAGGAGACGGCGAATTCAGGCGATCCAACCAATCCATTCCTGCCCCTTTACCCTCATGCTCTATTTACCTTGAAGGTATTGGATAGATTAAAAGCTAGAATAGTCGTAGTTAAGATCTGCAGAAACCAGAGAAAAGCTTAGCTACGGCGCATTGTGTTTGTGCACCCTTGTGTCCTACCGCTGAAGTACAAAAAGATAGGAACCTTAGTTTACCATTCCCTTCCTTACGCATTGCTTTCAGCAGAGAGGGACTTCTCCTCTTTAAATAACGAAGAAGTGTTGCAAAACATTTGAAATAGCTGAACGTTTACAATCAGCACTCCAGAGGTGCTAATTTAAACGCCAACAAAACCAAATCTTTTGCATGAAAGTAAGTAATTATAGACACTACAAGACTTCAAAAGCCCAAGTTATCGTTGTGGGCATAGTGTCCTAAAAATGACAGAAGTTATTTGCAGAAAGTCATAGGCATTGCTGATTCTAGATAGTTATTTAATTGATCTAGGAGCCTTTTGAATGAAAACATTTCCCAGAGCATATGGTAGCAAACCATTATGTTAATACATACACAGAAATACCATGGTAATTCAAAACTTATCTTGAGATAGACTTATGAAGTAGTAAATCTTCTGCAAGACAGAACCACCAATACAATAGAAAAGGGATTTCAATCAAACGGAAAGAAATTTTGTATGTCAAATCACCCATGTCAACCTACAAGCATATAGGCATTAGATCTAGGACAATGAATAAAACAGTTTTTTATGTAAAATCTTGGCATTTTATAAGCTTATAAAGCATTGGCACATCATGTTGTCCCGCCAAACTACACTGTGAGATACGGGTGATTATTTACACTTAAATTAGTCATTATCAATAATGTTGGTCATTACAAACTGGTTTCAGGTGGTTGTCCAATCGATATACATATGTTATGGTTGAGTATATGTTCATGATTAGACACTTGCTGAGGGAACTCCCTTAGACATTTTCTCTGGTTGTGTAAACCAAATTTGAAAACTGTACATTCCACATCTATATCAACATAAGTGGCAAGTTCTGATTCCTAAATGTGAGCTCTATGAGTGAATATATTTGTATCTGTTTTGTTTGCATAAATTTGATTCCCATTTCCCACAGTATATTTTTTGACATCATTGCCTGTTAGAATGCAGGTCAGATTGGATGTCAATCGGCATGTGTTGCACCACTACAAAACTTTTCATGCTGAAGTCATTTTCGTTTATTTTTCCAGATCCATCTATCAATTTGTCATATGCGAACACTAAGTGACATGGTCATCCCTTTGATGTTAATCCTTATCTAAAGTAGGTCATCATCCTTAGGGTTGTGCTGAGATGTTGGTTGAAGCCATGTAGGAGAGTACGAGAGGTGAAATCATGAACCAAAACGTGTGTTTGTCTGAGTCATAAATCTGTCCAGAAAATATATGACTGAATATTTTTCAAGTGGCATGAATCACTCAGGTACACACCTTAGAGCGGTCTTGTTACACCCCGATTGTATAGCTACTATTGCATAGGGCAATTGATTGTAATGACTGAATCAATGTGATGAATAAAACATGCTGTTCTTGTTATCAAAATGAATGTGTCCTATTTAAATGATTGTCTCATTTGACTGATACTTCTATTGATGTAATTCTTGATTAATGTTGCATGCAAGTTATGGAATAATGTTTATTCTAACTTTTGAGATGTTTCATGTATACTGCTTTGTTGTGAGCATATGACTCTCGTTGTCGTGTCATGGTGTGCAGGTAAGAGGACCATTCCTCCAGGCAGAGGAGAAATATCATTCGGGGAGGAGCTTGGTCGGATAAACAGTAACAAGAACCATTTGAGCATACACACACGTCCCTTAGACTAAGTAAGCTAAGTCAGGTTGTTGAGTTATGGGTAAGTCATCCGTAGGCTTGTATGTTGGCATTAGGAGTCTTGTCTACTTTTGAATGCATGTATAAGTGATGCTTATCTGTGTATCTGTTTATGATATTACATTACTGGTTAGGAGGTGGGCATGTATACATGTATATAGTATATACACGTATCCATAGGTATATTCATGTCGATACAAACGTATGAGGGCAAATGGATATGCTCGTACGAGTGCATCGATATAATATACTTACATATACGTGTACATAGAGGAAAATATACAAACGTATATAAATGTATATATACCCACAACCAATGATATATGTGGATATTAATAATATTATTTTAATATTGCCTTGGAATTTACATATACACATATACACACATATACATAGATATGTATATTGAAAGTATGCTGACTGGCTCGCAATATATATATTTATCAAATAAATATGTAAATGTGTATATATTTATATATGTAAATGTATATATATATTAAATATTATATAAATATATATATATTATAGTTTTTACAGAAATAGATATATATGTATATGTAAGCATATTTAAATTGTAATATTTAAATATATATACATATATGTATATTAAAGTAAAATAAAACTATAATATAAATATATAAGTATATAATTAAATATATATATAATTTATTTGATTTGAAATTAATAGGGAATCGATACATCTCATAGTTAAAGGGAGACTTTATTTTTTACTATGAATAAATCAATTTATGAGATATCGAATAGTGAACTATGGG
Organism: Sequoia sempervirens; assembly: GCA_007258455.2. Classification (NCBI taxonomy): domain Eukaryota; kingdom Viridiplantae; phylum Streptophyta; class Pinopsida; order Cupressales; family Cupressaceae; genus Sequoia; species Sequoia sempervirens. The sequence continues at coordinate 114,013 of VDFB02261796.1, read as the reverse complement.
AAACCGATTTATATCAAAGGGACGAAATATTAAATCTTTATTTTGAATCGAACCTTTTGGATAAATCACGTCAAAGTTAAAATATTTCATTGTGAACTATATAAAACTTTTGGAAAAGGAAATAAAATGAAAAGAAGCTGCACTGGGAGAAGCTCGCCCCTGAAGCACACGGCATAGACCAGGTCAGGAGAAGAAACGATGGTTGATGTTCTTCAAGCCGCAAATAATGGCAAGGTGGAAATCGCACAGTATTGACTTTTTCTTCTGAAATAAACTCTCAAAAGAGATTGTTACAAATCGCACCCTAAATGCAACACGTCTGAGAGGTGTCGCTTCACCATTTTCCTCCATGTGCGAGTTTGAATCTTTCCTGGTTTGCTGTCATTGAAGGAGGTCGATTCACCTCAGGGAATTGCCACATTTCATCATGGAATTGTTCAATAATCTGTTATGGCAGTTTACATGCTTGGAGAAGTGGGTTTTGTTGAACAAGGAACTCTATAAAAGGCCGCCCTGGCTATTCTTCTCTATTGCTCTTTGGGAATTCGAAATTATTCATATTGTTGGGAGTTCATTTATAAATTCTAAGAGAATCATATTGCTAAGAGGTTTTCATATTTTTGAGTCATATTTACTATGAGTTCTTTCTATTTTTTGAGTTTGCATAATTTCTGAGAACAACCAGATTGTTGTGAGATTTCTATTTTCATTTACTGAGAGCAATCATCAATTCTGTGAATGAGAATATCAACTTCATAGTGTTTATAATTGAGTGAGAAGAGGAGTAAAGCTGAGAAGTGAAGTTTGCGATTGGAAGAGGAATTGTCAATCGTTTCAAGTGCTAAGACATCTTCTTTGAAGGAAGCTTTGAGAACAGGCATGGGATAATCTTCTACTGTCTACTCTATTCTGGGTTATTTAATTTAAAGTACGAAATCTTTATGCTTACTGTTGTGCATAGGTTGAAAGACAATCGTAGTTGTGATTCTGTGTGAAAGAAAGAATGAGTTGTTTATGAATTGCTTTACCTTTTTGTACTTAGCAAGTAAAATGAAAGAAGGTTAAAGGTTGCTTATTATGTGCATTACATTTCTTGTATGATCTCCATATAAGGAGAGTATGTGAAAATAGATACTAAATACTAGGACGGGGATGATAGCATCAAGTCAAGTACAATCCACAACTTAAGTTAATAGATTAACTTAGTGAAGCTTGTGTAACTCCTAGGATATTGATTTCCAGAATAGGAGAGGACTTTGAGTTTACTTGTTATGCTTTTCATTTCTAGTAGGTTAGCGTGATGTAGGATGTATAGGGTACGTACTACCCACTAAAGGACTAACCTACGCATAGAGTAAGGAAGCCTTAAGGCAAATCGGCACTAAGTAGTGTTTATGATAGATGACCTTCATTCGAAGTACTGAATGAGAATACTTTGGCCAAAGTAGTGAAATGTACGACTTCCACATAGCTGTGAGTTAGTTGAGACTACACTGTCTGTTCATTGTGATCCTTGTACTAGTTCAAGATTGTGAAATAGCAAGGTTCTAGTTGTGTAGGACACAGCACTATGCTCATTTGGTAATCGTTAAAGGATACCCTACCAATCTCTTCTTTGAAGGGAGGGCCATCTATCTAACGATAGGTGTGCGGGGGGACCGCATTAAAGTCCGTGGTTGGCGGAAAAGCGCCCGAGTGATGTTTCTCCTCCACAGCAAGCGACCGATGTACCAAGATTTGAAAGGACGGACTCTTGGACCTTCTTACTACTATTTGTGCAAAAGCTTACGAGCTATGTATGTATCTTGTGCTTTATTACTTGGTTGATTTCTTTGAGTAGAAAAAGATTAAAAGTTGAATTATGTTGTATCATGTTTTCAAATTGAAAGGAAATTTTTTATTGAAATGGCATTGTCTTTACTTATTGTTGTTTAAATTGTGAAATTTTATTTGACGTACAGGTTTGGTCGTCACAGGTCTGCCATTGCAAAAACATGAGGAGCATGTCTTAAGTAATTAGGACCAACTAAAAGTGTGCCTGAATGGCTAGTGAGTGTGAAAATGCTTCTAAATGTTTGTGAAGGTGGCAATGATTCATAAAGCATGCGCCTTCAAGGTTGAAGTCACAACTCAAGTGGCAAAGGTCATAATGGAGCGCTCTTTCGACCTAGCAGTCAAGTTTAAGTGACAATAAGTAGGTAAGTGTCAACCAATGTTTAAGTGGCAATAAGTCATTTGCACCTCTAAGGTGGAAGCCAAGTCCTAAGTGGCAAGGAGGGTCAAGAAGTGTGCTCAGCATCATCATGATGTATGTCATAAGGTTCGCCATGGTTAATCCAAAATGTTTGAAATACAATGAACTTAAAGAAAACCGAAAAAAAAAAAACCATTTCAGTTCACCCTAAAATTCATAAAGAAAAGGGCTTTTAAGGATTCACTCTAACCAACAATCTCAAGAGGGTTTTCGTCCTCAAGAAATTTTGAAAGGAACACAAGTTCTCTCCATACGCAGTAGTAAATATATTTTCATAGCTAACCTTTCAAATGAGCTCTCAACCTCCTTTTATAATTTTTTTAGAGGGAAATAACAATAATTAAATAATAATAATTCCTTTTTCCTCCACAAAAACCTTTTTGAAAGGTAATTTAATTTGCAGAAAGCCCCCCATGCCTAGGCATCCAAAATGATGTGCAACTTAATACCTTTTAAATGAGTTATTATACTAAATTGTCTTTTTAATATTTTCAACATTAAACAACTTAAATGAATAATTATTTAATAAGTCAATAATTTACCCAAGTTGCAAAAAGCATCGAAATGATACAAAAATGCAATTTGACCATACCAAAATGTCCCTAAAGTCATAGGACAATGTACTGAAGCAACTGGGTGACTTTCTAAAAAATAATAAACTTCTCCAAGAAGTTTGGAGGCTCCCAAAAGGTCAGAAATCAATTCCAAAAGCACCAAGAGAGTCACCACAACCATCTGAACTCAGTGCCATGAACCACAACTCTACAAAACAGAACTTGTGCTCTCCAAGAACTTTGGAGTTCTCCCTTACTCACCAATTAGCCTACAAGAAAACTCATATGATAGGCTAATTGTCCACAATCAGTCCAAACTTGAGAAGGGGACATTACACATTAGAATTCTGCTACATAATCATCCACTGCACCATGCTATCTCAACTAAGCCAACGCTCAAAAATGAATCTCAAGATCCTTCCTATCAAAGCTATCCATGGGTCTCTGTGTAAAATCAGCATAAGTAACAATATGATTATGCCCTTGTGTAATCAACCCATGATGCCACCACTCCTAGGTTGTGCCCTCTAAATGAAGGATTACAAAAATTGATGGCTTCTTCTTCCAACATGGGGCTAAGTGAAAGATATGTGTCCAACCATTGGACCTAAGGACATGAAATACTTTCCCCAAACCATCAAAAGGAGGAAGAGTCAACTTACTTAACCTCTACTGCAAATCTCTATGGGGCTGTTGTGTAGGAGGTCTTCTATCTATTCTTGGCCCATTTCTTGATCTGATATGTTGTTGGGTTCTGCTCTTCTTCTTCAAGAGGTGCCTCTACTCTAGGTAAAAAGGTAGGTTGAAATGGCCTAGCTATTGTTCCAGGTAAAGTTTTGTTATTATTTGTGTGGTTGGCCATTTTGATTTGAATTACTACCTTCACCTATGGCATAATGTGCTGGCCTGGTGGAATTCGAGGTGGCATTCATGTTTTGCATTTGTTGCATCATCTAAATTAGCAGCTGGTTTGTTTGCTCCTGCTTCATGATAAAAGGCGTCAAGCTTATCACCTGGATCTGCCATGTCTCTTACCTCTACCTCCTATTCCTTCACTAAATTTTTGTTGTTCTGCTTCAACCTTCCTTCTTTCTCTCTCTGAAGCTCTCAGATCTCTCTAACTAGGCTGTATACATCCATTAAATGAACCCACAAGCTGGCAGGTCAAACTGCTTTAATACCAAAGTGATATCCCAATCTTGAATTCCTTTTCTTTCTTGTAAAAAACTACTTATTTAAAACTGAAAATTTACAACTCAAACAAGTGGAAAATTCATAGCATTTATCTCAGAATACTCAGATTAATTAGATACATAATAACCTGCAGGGCTCAACTATAAGTACATTGCAACAGTTAAATGACTGTAGAATTCAAATCTAAAGCACACAAAGATAAATCACTTTGCTTAGGTCTAACTCAATTGTAGATGCAACTAAAAATCCTCTTGCACGTGAACAACTTACAAGTAACCTTATTATTGAATCACTCCTTTATGGATGAGTCGAAGGCTTCCCTTACAACATGCAAATCTGCAATATGGTGGGTCTAGGTGGCACAAATATACTGCTGCGCAGACTGAATCGACCTCTCTTTCACTAATTATATGCTTCTAACTCCCTCACCATTCCACAAGGTGCAGATAATAGAATGTAAAGTGCGTCTAGGCCCGCAAGAGTGCTCCAAAATGGTGCAAACTGTGTGACCCAGCAGTTGTGCTTACGATTGACTCCTTAGCAACCAATTGTAGTGTTTTTTATAGCTGTGATCTCTCCTTTGTGGCACAGCTCGTCCTCTAATGGTGGCTGGTGGAGAATAAAATATATAGCTGCGACTAGGGAAAGGACTAGTGCAGCTCCCAAAATAACATCAAGTTTCTTTCAACAGTTTGAAAACCAGTGGCGTTTCAAAAGTCAACAAATTATCCTCCAAGATTTGTTATGCAAACCTGATTGCTTCAACTTGGAATTGGAACAAAGATCGCAATCAACACTTTGAAACCTCTATGTAGAATTGCCAAACAAGGTAGGGTTTTCATCCTAACATCAATGGTTTGCAATCAAGGGGGTTACATCCCTAAATGCACACCTAAACTGGAACTCAAACTGAATGTCAGAAAATGAGAATTTGGATGATTATAAAGAGCAATTGAAGCTTGTAGATATACCCCTCATTGGGGCCCATGGGAACCTCTTTTCCCTCCAAAATTTAAAAACACTTTTATTTAAATTATATATTAAATTATATATATCCATATATAATTTTAGCTAGTACCTACAAACACTTTTTATTTTTATTTTAATAATATTTATATATATTTCAACTTGAGAAAAGGGAGATGACAGGAGAAGCTCAACACTCCCTTGCACATGGTTGTCTATACATTGAACCCAAAGTGGTACTGCAAATGCCTGGGAAAGTCATCTCCATGGCAAATGCTAAGGTGAAGAAAAGCTTTATGAAGACAATTACAAAGATGTACAGCATAGAGGATGCAACCGCCATTCCTCGTGAGTGGTCCAAATTTGGAACACCCAACTGTTGATGATTATAGCAGCATCGTGCGATTCCTTCCAGCCCAGATCACTTGGAGAGAACAATTAAATGTTAGCTATCGGCTATTTAATTGTTATATGCGATTTCCTTGAAGAGGCACTTCATTTGATAAATAATGATTAAATGTATTTAATGAAGTGATACGAATTATTGAGGAGGCGTGATTCTAAGGTGGCCGACTTCTTGATTATTAATTGTCATATTTGTTGATCAAGGCCAACATGCTATGTTTGGAGAGTCACGTCTCTCCCTTCATGTTGTATATATATTCATTTGTTTGGTCATTGTTCATCATCCATATTCAGCGTTCAGTTCATTCCATTATCACTTGTCTCAAGTGCGAATTCATTATAAGAGCAGTGCGAGTTCATCATATGTGCAGTGCGATTTTTATAAAGACTTCAGTTCTGTGTTAGCAGATTATATGTGATAAGATCTGTGATCGCAACATCTGTTGGTGCATTATTTTGGCCCCTCTTATTGGCCTCATTTGTACAAGTGTTTCTCTTCAAGAATTAATATATAAGAGATATATTAGTGCTGGGTTTTTCTCCCTCAAGAGGAGGGTTTTCCCAAGGTATCTGCTGTGTCTTGTGTTGATTTTTTGAATTAATTTTCTGTGCATTTAATCTGATCACTAAATTTAACACCAACAGCTATCCAAAAGAGGGGAAGTTGGATTTGCATACTATGGTGCAAGATGACCCAACACTATTGTGGACTATGTGTTGACCTAATTCATAACAACCACACTAGCATTCACCTGTTGTCTCAAGTTTCTACTTCCTCTATTGCTATGAGGAATTGATCTAGATATAACTTCATATATTGTCTCAAGAGAAATTGGGTTACCTCTAGGAGAGGGAAGAACATTGTAGTTATACATTCTAAATTGTATCTCCTTTATCACAACATGCTTACATACAAGGAGAGTCCGATAGCATAGAGGAGCCAACACAAATTGATGAGGATCAAGCACAAGCAAGGTCAATGTCCATTTGGAGAATTTTGAACCAGATGGCTCAAGTAGTTCCAATGGTGAGAAATTTGCCACGAAATTAGAATCTAGATGATTAGACCATTGAGACATTGTACTTGTATGTAATCATATTCAAATATAATAATGTATTGATATCAACATTTTCAATGCATTGTGTTTGGTAGTTTACAATTTTCATTTCAGTTTCTTATATGTTTTTTATAACTAATTTTTCAATTACTATGTTATATTTGCATTGTCATCCTCTTATCATCCCCAAATCTAGGTCCATGGTCCCCCATCCTTGAAACCTGTCCCCCCATTCCAAAACTCCGTGGAACATTGGATATAATTCATTCAAACAAAGAGTTATATAATGATGTTCATCATTTGGTCATGGCAAATCTTATAGCCCAATTCAATAATTACATATGTTAGTTCTTAGAGCAATAAAAAATCTCTTACATCCCAATTCAAGAATCTCATAGCCCAACTCTTAAAGCAACAAGAAGGGTTAACTCTTGCACTCAATTGCATCATCCATCCTATGATTTATCCAAGAGGATGAGGAATAATGCCAATGCAGAAAACAATTGTAAGGGAGGTAACCAAGGTTTGAAACCCCTACTACAATGTAAGATCCCAAGCTAAATTGCTATATAATTTTTCCCCAATTTCACAATTCTACGAGACCAAGCATTTCATCAAACATTTATATTGCAGCTGTTCTAACTAAGTTTACAGATAGTTTTCAATGGAAAGATAAATGTTTTGTGTACCAATTGCCGAATATGCATTCCATTCATTGTAACATATAGAGCTATGAATTTAAAATGATTTATAACAGTTGAGCACATTTATTTATATAGAAATCCATTTCCAGAAGATACAAATTACACACAAAAATGTGTTTTATCATTCACTACAGGTATAGTGGAATAATATTAAAATACTCTAACTTGGACAAATACTACCAAACTCCCATACGCAACTACAGCCATTCAAAAGAAGACTCACGATGGCTCAAACTCCTATCGCTGGTTTCCAAATTCTAACACTGACCTTCTTTGACCACATATACCAGTCAAGACTTTCCCACGTCACATATAATGGACTCCAAAGAAGACACAACAGTCTGAAAATTATAGCTGCGACCCATAAAGTGAAGCGGCTAATATAGAAGTGGCTAAAAAATAAAGACCAGCATCGACTTTTGTTTCTTTACAACCCCACGTCCTCCCACTGGCCATGTCTCCTATCAGAGCAGTGACTCTACTTTAACTAGTTGTGTCCTTCAATATGGGTCGAGAGGCAGCGATAGACTTAAAGACTTATAGTCTTTTAGTATTTCACAACTCCTTGGAAATGTTTATAGCTTATGGTAACTCCTCACCCTGCAGTTTTCTGATTGTTCTCTCTCCACATTAGCCTTAAGTCTTCTAGTATAACATGGGCGACTGAACATAAGTCTAGCGACTTCCAAAACTCTATGAACAAGGCTGCAATAAGGAACAGGATCAGCGGCCACTCAAGCAAAACCCACGACTTCCAAAAATATTATAATACTTCATTCATATGCTACAACTAGCAATATAAATTCTAAAAATATAAGCTGAGATGATTGCAACCAATATAATTTAGAATCCACCTGATATCTCTCTGCAAATAATCCCACTAACTCTGAAATTTGTCTCCAAAGGAGGCTTCACAAATTTCTTCAAAACAAACATTATCATGCAAATGCAAAACCTAGTTGATTATGCCTAAATCCAGCTAGGACAAATAGTTTCACTACTAAAACTAGATACCCTTAGGGTTTTTGTCCTAGGGCTTTGAACTCTGAAAAGTTCCTCAAAAACACCGAATAGAATAATAATCAAGCATGCCCTAAATGAGCTCTCACATCGACTTTTATTACCTCTCGAAGAAACTTCTAGAAACTCATTTGAAATTTCCCGCTCAAAACCTGAAGCTCCTTTTTAATAAATTGACTTTATAAAATATCTTTAAATATTTCCTCAAGATCACTTTATATCACAATCTAATTATTTAATATTACCTTTTCAATTATGCTTTTTGCCAAGCAATATCAAATAATTAAATTAATTAATTAATTCCCTTAGTCCCGACTATTGCCTACAGGAATTGAATAGGCTAATAAGTCCATTAGGTGATGACTCTGAAAATGGGGACATGACAGTCTTCCCTACCTGGAATTGCTTGCCCACAAGCAATTGCGAACCTATATCCTGCAAAATACCATCAAGTGACAAGTATCTCCATCCAATCAAGTACTTTGTGATCACTCTATTCCTCAACCTATGGCTGCATCTCTCAAAGAGAATATGAAGAATGATATACGAAGTGAGCTTTGGTGGCCAGCAATGAAGCACAACTAGCCAAACATGCTCGAACTCAATTTGGCTCCATTCCCCAAATTATGAAATCCTACTTCCCTTCCATGTATTTTGCTTGTGTAGTTGTAGGAACAAGGACGCATAACCCTCAACCACAAGTACAAACAACTCCTTGCCTCCAAAGGCTCCATTGTGTGATGAACCACACTCCGGTGATCCACTCTGCTACCACTCTAGTGATATGCTCTGATACCACTGTGATGAACCACACTCCGGTGATCCACTCTGCTACCACTCTAGTGATATGCTCTGATACCACTGTGATGAACCACACTCTGGTGATCCACTCTGCTACCACTATAGTGAAATGCTCTAACACCACTGTGAGGAACTGACACTACTTCGATGGTTTCACGGTGCTTGTAGGTCTGATTTTTGTTTGGTGTTTGTTTCTTTTTGTGTTTTCGTGTTTTGATGTTTGGTGCCAATGATACACATGAATTTATCAAGCATATGCATGTAATAGAAACTCAAAATAAACCAAACTACTTATGAAGATTCGAACAAGACTTAAATGGTAGTCAAGAAGCATTCTTCATGATATAAGAGCTTACATGGAATAGACGACTTGCATCAAGTTTGAACAAAATGCATCGTATGAATTAATTTAACTTACAGCCAAACATCACTGTGAATAGTGACGTGCTACAGTACCCGCCTCTAGTAAAATGCTCATACAAAATAACTTACAAACTTCAACCACCAAATAATGGATGAGAAGTCTTCTATTAGCAAGGGCGCCCCTTTTAGATGTGAAAGCAGCCACTAAAGAGAGGCGTTTTTTTTTCTTTATGCTGATTGAAACCCTCATGAAATGGCGGCTGGCTGTAGATGCTCAAATCAGTTCCAAAACCCTTCTAAAATGCGAACAGCTCCTTCGTAGATGCAAATGGAGTCTATGGCAGTGAAATCCTTTCCGAAAGATCGCTCTAATCACTTGCAAACAGCAATATATGACTCCAAATGAAGCATGCAATTTCTGATCTGCAACTTTAAGGTGGTATTTCACACCCTCAAGAAGCTCGAAAACAAAGAACAAAGCCCCACCAGGCTTACCCACTGCAGAAATCAGGAAACCCTAGTTTCCCTCTCTCCCAAACTCCAACCTCCAAGCTCAAGCAACAAAATAACTCATCAACATGAGGGGGTCGAACTTCTCCTCTTTCTTTTATAATTTCACATTGAAATCACTATTCATTAAAATGGCACTATTCACTTAAGTTATGTTCTTTTTTCACTTTAGTAATGAATAGTAACTGAAAAATATAAAGTGACCCCTTTAAATAATAGACACATGGTTCCTAAGCCAAAGAAGGTGAAAATAAAGGTGGAGATCATAATTTTAAGCACAATTATCACGCCAAATGCACAAATTCACCCCATCACCATACTCCAAATGTCAATTTTGCAAATTCACGACCAAGTGCCCGTTCAAGTGACCCTCTATCCAGAACCATTAGCCTACGAGGGTTGATGTTATAGGCTAATCCACCATATCTGATGCTCGTGAAAGAATGGGGACATTACACATTGTCCATAAGTTGCTAATTCTATCAAAGACAAAGCACTAAACAAAACCAAAGCCCCGAAGAGAGTCGTGTCTATCAACAAGTGATGTACAATATGATCCTTGAAGCACAACCACCTGTACCAAGTCTTCCTCTACTCCACTTTGATACAATCATGACCACGCCAAGAGTTGTGAAGCAACTCATCATGTCCTTGTGGAATAATATACCAATTATACCAATCCCTGGATCTCAAATCATCACACCATCACACCCACTAAAAATGAAGAGATAGATGTCTCTCATAGTGTCACAGCCATCAACTATCCATCCCACTCTGAATGATTTCCTATGGATGTGAAAGATGTCCATCACAAGTGCATAGAAAAACATACCAACCCCTACTAGGCTGCTGATATAAATCAAAACAGCACCAAGTAAACTGAAAATCATACCTATGATGGTGCAAAAGGTGCCTTCAATGTCAGATGATGATAGGATCTCATCATAATGACAACCTCCAATGCTGTAGTGATCCCAACCCCTCCAATCCATCCAAACAGCTGTTGTCCTCAAGGTATACCTCGAAAACTTGGACAGCCATCTATCAACAATGTATGAGATAGAAACCAATGGGTTAGTGTAATGTCCCCATTTTAGCCATACGCTTTTCTGTGTCTGATAGCCTATTTCCGGAAGGCCATAGGCCAATCAGAAGCTGAAATTAGGGCTTCCACTTCTGAGGTGGTTTTGAGGTCTTGCATGCGAGAATTTCTAACGCCTGTTTGGTGGAGCTTTCTGGGTTTTTTGAGAGCTTCGTGATGAGGTAACATGCATGACAGGATATTGACTTGCATTCTCGGCTGCTTTTGGAGGCTTGCATGTTGGAGTTTTTCAGTTTGATTATGGATTCCTTATGGGTTTTCAAAGTGCTTTGAGGTGATGTGACATGCATCAGGAACAGTGGACTTTTCTGAACTTGCTATTTTTAGTAAGTTACGACGACTGCTCGAATTGTGGTTAAAATGAGTTTGGAACAACTTACTATTTTCAGCAATATGCTATTTTTAGTAAGTTCTATTTTTAGCAATGCTATTTTTAGTAGGGTTTCTGTAGTTCAGCTCAGTGACCATATCTGGCAGGTCAGTTTGAGCAGTTTGGTCTCCAACACCCTTGGTGCTATTTTTAGCAGGTTTTTAGCAAGCCAGTTCCAAGTCTATTTCTAGCAGGTCAGTTGGAGCAATTTGAGTCTTCAGTACTTCTGAGCTATTTTTGGCAGATCTGAGCTTGAGTTGGGCACTTCACTTGTGGAGGTAAAAATATTTTAATAAAGTAAATTTTGATAAGGCTTGGTGGAGGCCCTAAGGAGAAATAAGTGATTTTATTAAAGTCATTCACTTTATTATATTTGGACGCCATTTTATACTTTATTAGCAAATTTAATAAAGTATATTACTTTCTTGATGTTGGACGCCTTGGAGGCATGGGGAAATGAAATGCAAATGAAATAATATTTTGAGGAGATATATTATTTTATAAAGTGTTTCACTTTATTACTTTTTGACGCCACATTACACTTTATTGATATTTTTAATAAAGTGTTATGTCTTCATTAAGTGGACGACTTGGGAAAAGGTGAAATGAAATGCAAATTGACAGAACATTGCAAGGTGAATGTGAATTTGGATTAGGCATCCATCTTGGAGGGAAATGAATTTGAATTTGGAGACAAAAAAGCTATAAATAAGAGTGTTGGGCTCTTTGTTTTGCATCCATGAAGAAATGTTATGATGCCGAAATGGTGAGTGGTTTGCTTCGAGGAATGCATACCTCCTAGCTTGGGCTTGGTTTCTTGCTTGAAAGATAGCAACTAGCTAAGTTAGAGGCTGTTCTTAACTCTTGAGAGCAAATTGAGCATATTGTAATAGAGTCTTTTGATGTTTTCTAATGTCTTTTGGTGTGTTTTGTCAGTTTACAGGTTGCTGGTTTGGGTGTAGCTGAAGTATATTTTCACTCATAGCTCCTTGGGCGAATTTTGTTTGGTTTTGGGTATTCGTCATATCTCTTCCTTGGCCTTGGGCACCCCTTTGTGCAAGTTTTGGGATTTTTTGGTAAAGTCTATGATTTTATCTAGCTGGTCGCCCCTTTACCCAGCTGTATTCTTGCCTGGGAAGTCATTGAAAGCTTTAGAAAAAATAATAACAAAAGTTTATTGCAGTTTCTCAATTCTAGATTGGTTGCCATCTTCGTAGGAATGCATTGCATTTGGTTTCATGTCATTCAGAGTTGTTTTGAGGGAGTTATGTGCATTTTAGTGAGTTTCTTAGTTGCTGGTCTATAGTTTCAGTTTGCTGGTCTGTCATTTCAGTTTGTCTAAGTTGGAGATTTTGGTGTGGGTTTTCATAGTAGATGAGTCTTTGATGCTTGGAGATCATAAAATAACATTTGCAGCATTGGGACATCTCTAATACAGTGCTATTGCAGGAATACTATCTCATTGTAAGGCTGTTACAGTAGTATTGTTCAGCTATCTTTCATTTCTTGCTAATTTACATTATAATTCCCACTCTTAGTGGAAGAGGCTGGCCACGCCGCCTATTTTACTTATTTGCAAAATCATATTCCCACGATTATGGAAGAGACTGGCCTCGCCGTCTTCATTGTACTACATTTTCATACTACTGATCGGTTGAGCCGTCACCAATGCATTAGATCCTCAATGCCATATGGTAGCACCTCACCCACCTCGGGTCTTGAGTGCACATTCTTGGTGTTGGGTTACTTTCAGCATTGCATTCTTTCAGTTGCTATTGACAATCCTCGGCACCATATGACACCTTTTCCATCTTGGGACTGAGTATGCATTCTTGGCGTAGAGTTACTTTCTAGTAGTTGGTTTTGGATTTGGGCTAACCATAATAGGTGCATGTTGTATTGGGTTGTTCATTGGAAAATTTGAAAAAAATTGGTTGGCTCATTACAATTAGGGCTGGAATACTTCTGCCCTCATGCTCATCTTCATACCATAGACCATAGTCTAGCTAAAATTCAAGCATATGCCACTCAAAATCAAGTACCTCTATGACATCATCTTCATACCTTGGATCATAGACCAGCTGAGACTCCACAACTCCAAGTACATACCAACACCATCAAATGTCTCCATGACATGTGTCACTAGTTCTGAAATCAAGGTGGCCTCATACTCCACCAAGGAATCTTCAACGCAAGTAGACTCCTCGAATTCCTCAAGGAAAGCAAGGAATATTTTCCCAGTATTAAAGCAGATCGAAGCAATCAGAAATAGAAATCTGCATTCAAAAAAGCAGCAGATATTGATACAATAAGTGATTGGTATGCATTCAATATATATAATGTTTGATAGGCATACAGATATATGTATAGTTACTTTCACGATGACTAATATGCAATAAGGGAGATATGTTATGTCTAAATTGGTAAATAAGGGAAATAGTGGATTTATTTATATTATTATAATTTACATCTTTTTCTTTAAGCAATCATGTGTAAGGATGGCAAGGAGACATGTTAGGGAAGGGCAGAAAAGGGATTGTCTTGGTTGGATGTTCCTTTTCACATAATGTAAGTACACCACCCTAAGTTGGATGGAATTGTCATGGCTGGATGTTCCTATCACTTGGGGCCAAGGCGGGGTATGAGCACGCCCTTGGGCTTACTTGTGATGAATAGTTTTTTCTAGCGCCTTATCATGCGTTCTCTCCAATCCCTACCATGATTGGTTATTGAAAAGGGTCTATAGATTGGATTCAAATGTAAGTTGTTCATTATTTCATAAATGTTAATAGTTCATTTATTCTTAAGTTCAATATCTATTATATGATTTGCTATGGAATATTATTTGTTAAACCATTTTATGTTGTGTAATGGTCACTTAAGGCGAATTCAGGTATATGCCAAGTAGGGGACATTACAAAGGGTAGTGTGCCAATGGGAAAATGGTAGTGTGTAGGATGAGCTCAATAGTCATTTTAGAAGCTTTTGAAAAAAAACACAAGAGGTGTTCTTGCAAGGTGCAGACCATGCAGAAGTGAGGAAGGGAGTTTAGAGAAAGCAAAAGAAAATAAAGAGGGAATGCAAAGGAAATAGAAAGGAAGAGAGAGATCCCATCTGCATCTAGTTACTACACCACCATCTAAGAAAATATTTGAGTGTCATACCCCATCGGCTTCTCTACCACTTTCACTAACACTACGAACCTTAAGGTAAGCTTTGGAAGGCTTTCTCATCTCTAAGTGACTATTATGTGACTTACTATATTGTTAGACCTAAGTATGATCCTTATTTAAAGTTGTGTTGGTCGATGTGTGTTCCCTACTTACATTGTGTTTTAAACCAATGTGGTGTTGGGTTATTCCACGTGTAAACCATTTTGTTATGGATTGTTTATCATTGCTATGATTTAGAAATAAATGTGAATCTAGGAAGGGAATAAGTTTCTAGCTTATCTCAACTATGTGATTTAAGATTCTTGTCAAGCAATACTTACTAGTATTATCATAAAGGGTTATGTCAAGACATGTATACCATTAATCATTTTGCGAAATACTTATCTTATGGATTTTCCAAAGGGTTTTGAGAGGATGGCCCTATCAATGACCTATTTGATATATTGTGTAATGACCCCTTTAGGAATTGCCCTAAATCTTACCCTAAAATCACAAGATCAATGTAGTTAGGGTTATAACTTACCAATTAGATGCTTTAAGAAAGATGAATCTTGATTTAGGCCCTGCTACCATGTTAGATTTATGCTCCTTCCCAAGTAACATCTTTTGTGGGTAGTCCCTTCCATTTAACCAAGTACTCTTCAACGGTTTTATTTCTTAGTCTCTTTTCCCACACATTAAGAATAATCTCTGGCTCCAAAATCAACTTGCCCTCTTCATCGAATGGTGGCAATTCCGGACATGGGGCAATGTGTTGCCCTAATACCTTTTTGAGGCGAGATACGTGAAACATATTGTGAATTATGCTATTTGTAGGCAGCTCCAGCTCATAAGCAACTTCTATTTTCCTCAAAATTTTGTATGGTTCATAAAATCTGGGTTTAAGTTTCTCAGTCCCACTTGTCTTGATTGACGACTGTTTATATGGCTGCAACCTTAAGAAGACCAAGTCCCCAATCTCGAATGTTCGTTCGGTCCTCTTTCTATCTACGTACACTTTCTGTTGGTTTTGTGCTTGACGTAGGTTGTCCTCAGGTGTATTCATGATATCGACATTTTGTTGTATAAAATCTTTAGCTCCTGTCACACAACTCTCTAAACAGATCAGATCTCTAAAAGATGTTGTTGAATATCCATATAGCGCCTAAAAAGGACTCATCCCTATAGACATATGGTGGGTGGTGTTGTAGCAATACTCTCCCAAATGTAGCCATTTAATCCAAGCATTTTGTTGCCCAATGACATAGTTCCTTAAATACCCCTCTAACCATTGATTCACAATCTCTGTTTGTGGATGATAACTGGTGCTAGGGGTTAATTCTATTCCAGCTAATTTGAATAGTTCCTGCCAAAATAGGCTAAGGAAACGACTATCTCAATCACTCACAATGTTTCGGGGCAAACCATGTAATTTAAAAACTTCTTTAAAGAAAACTTCTATCACTTGTGGGGCTCTAAAATCTGTCAATGGCCATGAAGTGTGCATATATGGTTAGACGGTCTACCACCACATAGATGCAATCTTTGCCTTGTATTGTAATGTCCCTTTCTCATCAGTGAGCAATTCAATGGCTCGTCAGCCTATTTCGGAGGCCCGTAGGCTCGTCAATGTAAATTAGGGTTTCCAATTGTTTGGAGGTTTTTGGAATTTTTCTGGAGTTTGCATTTAGAGTTTTGGAATTTGGTTTGTGGATTCTTTCTGGGTTTTCAAAGAGCTTCGCAATGATATAACATGCAAGTAAATTGAGCAACTTTTTAGAATTTACTACTTTTAGTAAATTCTAATTTTAGCCATAGTTGCCGAGAGACGCGTCTCCCCCCCTTGAGACGCGTCTCCGACACCACACCAGTACCCAGAGACACCATTTTCACTTTGGAAACTTTTCAGAGGTCTCCCGCCGTCTCCCACGTCTTCGCATCCAAAAAATCGCGTCTCCCGCGAAGTCTCTCGCGTCTCCCGTCAAGTCCCACGCATTTTAAAGGTAAAAGACTATTAAAAATACGTCAAACACATTTTTTAAAAGTGCGAGCACGCGACTAAGGAGATTGCAGAGGGCGATGGCAGAGAAGACTGAAGAATCGAAGTTAAGAATACTTTGAGGGTTTCTTCTTCTTATCATGTAGGACACATCCGGAGTTCTTTGTCTATGGTCTTCCATAGAAACAACCTTTACCTGCGTTTTAATTGTGAACATACATAATTATGGTATTTAACATTAAGGGATGTAACCCAGGTTGGAATAATTTTAAAAAGTTAAAACATGTTTTATGCTGACATGGTTAGTTTTTCACAGTATTATCTTGTTCTACATTTTAATATCCTCAAATATATTTTTGAAGCCTTATTTCTATTATTTCAAGTTGTTTTTTGCTAGGCATGCTTTATGGTTAACTGGCTTAAGTTTAAAATCGTGGAATCTGTATTCCATGACTAATGATTATGAAATTTGAAGTATGAACTCTTTGACTCTTTGACACAATGTGACAATGACATTTGGATTTGAATTTTGTGTATTTAAAGTTAATGTTCATTCTTAAACTTTACTACTACTATTGTTTTGAAAGTTCAATGTCATTATATTTTCAGATTTTCTATACATTATTAATTTTTATATTAAAAAAAAATGGCGTCTCCAAGTACCCCCGTCTCCTATTTTCAAAGAAATGTCATACCGGTACCAATACCAGTCTCCCGTACCAGTACCAGTACCAGTCTCGCGGCAACTATGCTTGAAGTTGTTTTAAAATGTGGTCTTGAAGGGTGGGCGCCTCATTCAGGGAGTATTATTTATATTTTAAATGTTTTATGTTCTCTTGGATTTTGAAAGCCAAAATGAGAAGGGAGAAGATGATTTTAAAATTAAAATATTTCAAAGGTGAGATTGGGCGTCCCTTTTTGGAGGGAAAGTTGGAATTTGAAATGTCACCTCAAGTTCTATAAAAGAGAGGCCTTGCTCCAACATTAAATTATCCATGGTTTATCTTATCGAATTGTTGTTGAATTGTTTTTAGGCTAATGGCTTTGAGGAATGCATACCTCCTAGCAAGAATCCAATTCCGTGTTTGGAAGATAACACCTAGTTGGAATTGTGGTTGCTTCTCATTCAGACTAGCAGATTGAGCATCTTTGTGAAGAATTTTGGTGATATTCTCAGTTTTGTACTTGTTGGTTATTATATGGCTGAAGTAGATTTTCATTTGCAGACCATAGCGTGATTTTATTTTCATTGTGGGTGTTTGCTCAAACTATTTCTATGCCTTAGGCGACCCCCTTGCTGCATTTTCAGATTTTATTATGGAGTTATTGATTTTATCTTGAAGTTTGCCCCCTAGGGAAGCCGTACCTTGCCTAGGATTGTCTTGGGATTTGTGCATAATTAATACACAAGCTTTGATGCAGTTTCAGTGTTGGAAATTGGGCACCATCCTCCTTAGAAGCATTTGCAGTTTATTTCAGATCTTTTGGGGAAGTTTTGAGGGAATTGAGAGCATTGTGGTGTGTCTAGTTTTCTGGTTCTGAGATTTCAGTTTGCTGGTTTTCATATCAGATTGATAGTAGTTCAGTTTTTGGTTTGTAATTTTGTAATTGAGAAGATTAGAAGTGGGAGAAATTATCTTTCATCATTTTGCATTCATTATACAGCAATAACACTTTGTAATTTGCAGATAATTTGCATTGTAAGGCTGAAAACAATAGTACTGTTTCAGTCATTTATATTTCTGCATTTACTTTGTGATTTTAATGCAAACATTGTAACCCCTGGTTGGTTTACCGCCAGTGTGGAGGAATAAACAATTGAATCTCTCATATTTCACCCACTAATTAAGTGGAGAATTCCCACTGCCTAAGTGGATGCCTGCTGAAAAGCGGATGCCTGTTGTTAGCAGATGAATTGTTCTTCATTGTAATAATTTCCACCCACTGAATAAGTGGTAGCGTGGAATCTTCATGGTTGGATCACTGCCTACTCATTCATTTTCAACTTGTAATTTCAGTTCAGTTTATTGCTAACAATCCCATCGCCATATGCTATCACCTTGCCTTCAATAGGACCTTGGTGAACATTCTTGGTGAAGGTTACTTTCAAGTTGATTATCTTTTGGGAGCTAACACTAATCATTGGTGTTGTGCTGGATTTTGTGGTGAAAAATTGGGGAAAAAACTAAGGGGCTTATTTCATGTACCTTGGGTAATTCTATTATGAAATCCATCGAAATGCTTTCCCACTTCTAATTAGCAAGGGTTGGAGAAGTCCTGCTAGATATGTATGTTCCTCTTTATTTCTTTGGCACACCATGCATTCCCTAATATGCTTTAGTACATCTCCTTTGAGTCCCTTCCAGGAGAATCTTTCCCTGATTTGTTTGTAAGTCTTGTAATATCCTTGATGTTCAGATGATGGGTTGTCATGGTATGCCTTCAAAATTTATTTCTTTAACTTTGACCTTGGAGTGATGTATATTTTGTTCTTGCAAAGAATGAGGTCATCAATAACTCGGTATCTTTCATCTTGTACCTTTCCTTCTATTATGTCATTTGAGAATGCATCCTTAGCATATTCTAAGTATGGAAGTCTTCCATTCTGTGGATACTGTTGTCATGGTCCCAAGGTGAGACCTTCGTGATAAGGCATTGGCCACAACATTGTTTTTCCCTTTATGTACTGGATGTCAAAATCATATGCTTGTAATTTGCTTACCCATTTTGTTGTCTATCGTTTAAGTCTTTTTGGTTTAGAAAGAATCTCAAACAATTATGATCACTCTTTACTATAAATCTCCCACATATTAGATATTGTCTGAATTTTCCTAGGGCATGCATGATTGCTAGCATTTCCTTATCGTAGAAGAAATATGTTCTTTCTATTTCTTTGAGTTTTCTACTCTCAAAGGCTATGGGGTGCTTGTTTTGCATCAATACTGCTCTAGTGCCTTCTCCTGACGCAACACAATATAACTCAAAAGGTGAAGAGAAATCTGTTATTGTCAAAACGGGACAAGAACTCATTACCTCTTTGAGTCTTTCAAAGGTTGCTTGTGCTTCCTCATTCTAGGTAAACGTTCCTTTCTTGGTCAAATTGGTTAGGGGAGCGGTCAATTTTAAGAAGCTCTTAACAAATCTTCGATAATAGCTGCAAAGTCCCAAGAAACCCCTGTGTGTGTTAAGGTCCTGGGTTTTGGCCAACTCCTCATGGCCTCAATCTTCTCTTCATCTACACTTACTCCTTAAGCATTGATTTTTGTGTCCTAGGTACAAAATTTCTTCTTCTCCAAATTCACACTTGGATAGTTTGGCAAATAGTGAATGTTGCTCAAGTATTCCCAACACTTCGTCTATATGTTTTAGGTGCTCCTCCCAGGTTTTACTATAAATTAGGATATCGTCAAAGAAGACCAATAGGAATTTCCTTAGTTGCCCCCTGAAGATATGGTCCATACATGATTGGAAAGTGGCAGGTGTGTTTGATACTCCAAAGGGTAGGACTAGAAATTCAAAATGACCATAAAGGCACCTAAAGGCTGTTTTGGGTATATCTTCTTTCCTTAGTCTAATTTGGTGGTACCCTGATTGTAAGTCAATTTTTGAGAAGTATTTCGCCCCATGAAGCTCATCGATTAGTTCATCAACCCTTGGAATGGGGTATCAATTTTTTATTATCTTTTTGTTAAGTGCCCTACAATCGATGCACATTCTCATAGTTCCATCTTTCTTTTTTGTAAGTACAACTGAAGAGGCAAAAGGGCTAGAGCTAGGCTGGATATGCCCCATTTCTAACAATTCTTTTATGGCTTTCAATTTCTTCTTTGTACTTTTGGGGGTGGAGGTAGGGAGTGGTAACAACAAGTTTTGCCCCTTCCTCTAGCTCAATGTAGTGAGTAAAACCCCTCTTTTGTGGAAGTCCCGAAGGGATGCTACTAAATACTTTCTTATGTTTATTCAATAGTGGTTGTATGTCAACATGAATTGATTTTCCTTTAATGGAAGACTTGTCTAGGAATAAGCATTGGACGACCCATTCCACTTGTCAAGCCTTAAAAGCTCTCTCCATCCTTTTGGATGATATTACCCTCAGGGACCCATCTAATAATCCCTGCAAGAGGACTTTTTGTCCATTATGCTGAAAACTTAATTTCAATTTTGGAAAATTCATGGAGAATTCTCTCAAATGAGTGCAGCCATGGGACACCCAAGATTACATCAGTGTCCCCCATGTTTACAATATAGAAATCTTCTTTGATTGAATGTTTCCCTAATGTGAGACTTAATTGTGAAACCTTTTTTGTGCAAGGGGTGGTAGATCCATTAGCCAAGGTGACATTGAATCCCTTAAAGTCTTCTATTTCAAGATTCTTTTTTTTTGCCAAATTTTCATCAACAAAGTTGTGGGTCGCCCCACTATCCACAAGGGTTGTTACCTTTCGCCCCTTAATAACTCCTCGGATTCTAAAAGGATGATGTTTTGATGCCTTGGAGATGGAAGCCAAGATTCCATACTCCTCTTCTCCTTCATCATACCTTATTCTCTTCTTTGGGTTTTTATCTCTTCCCTCCCTTGCTTCTTCATCGGATATTACTTCTATATTATGAGCTTGGCTTCTCTTCCCACATGTGTCCAAGCCTCCATTTTTCCTTACATTTGAAGCATAAACCTTTTCTTTTTAGATCCTCATGTCGTCCTTTAAGGTTTCCTTGTTTACAAACATGCCCCGGTTCCCATTTTTCCTTACAATTATAACATCGTCTTCCCTTTCAAAATTCCCCTTTATGCCCATTCTTCTTATGGGGAGGATTGTTGTGTGTGTTTGATGACTTGTCCCTTGTAGATGTGTCGTCTATTTTTAGGGCTTTATCGATTGCATCCTCAAGGGAGGTAGGGTTTAAAGCACTTACCAATCCTCGGATTGAATCCTTTAACCCTTCTATAAAAACGTAGGTAAGTCGATCCTCGTTAACCCCTAAAACCCTAACTAGGATGCTTTGGAATTCTACTATGTAATCCTCAACTGATCCATGTTGTTTAAGTTGAGTTAATTCTTTAAAATCTCTTTGTGGATGCTTTTTGTCAAACCGTTTTATAATTTTTTGTGTGAATGCATCATAGGATGTTACATTTTGGTGCCCTTGGGTGTGGATACCATGATGCCACCACTCGTGGACCAAACCCCCTAGATGTAGAATAGCAAATTGTACAGATTCTTGCTTCGTCATGGGGCTAAGGTTCAAATAGGTGTTTAATTTTTTAATCCAAGAATGTGCTGTGATTTTTCCCGACCCGTCAAAATTGGGTAGGGTTAATTTATTTACATTTTGCCTTAAGTTCTTACTAGGCGGCCTCCTACAATTTTTTGTTACCTCTTGTTTCTTGGCTTCACAAAAGTCCCTAAATGGGATGTGTCTCCTAACCTTAGGTTCCAAATTCATGTAGGTTATGGCAATTTCCTCAGTGTTAGAGGGGGGAGGATTATTTTCTTCTTCTTCCTCCCTTGGTGTTTCCTCCCTAGGTAGGAATGAGGGTCTTGGTAACTTAAAGGCATAAGACATGTCGGTATTTTCAAAATGATTAGAGTTTATATCTTTTCCATTTGTATGGTCGGATCTACAAATATTGCCCGTGTTTTGTATGGCTTGGAGAAGGGCTTGGGTTGTTCTTTCATTTTGTTCCATCAATGCTTTAGTTGTCATTTCCATGAATGATCTTAATTCATTTCCCACTAGCTCACCCATGTTATTGTTTTGAGTGGGGTTGGGGTTTGTTACAAGTTTCCTTTTCTCCCTTTCCAAGGCTCTTTGAGCCCTTTGATTTAATTGCATATATTGTTCCTAACCCTCAGGATGGCAGAAACATTGCTCTGATACCAATTGTAACGTCCCCTTTTGGGATTGCCCTAAATCTTACTCTAGAATCACAAGATCAATGTAGTTAGGGCTATAACTTACCAATTAGATGCTTTAAGAAAGATGAATCTTGATTTAGGCCCTGCAACCATGTTAGATGATATTGGAATATAATTCATATAATCAAACATATATAATAAATATCTTTATCTATTTGAACCATTGTAACGAGGCTCGCCCAGACTCGCCATGACTCGGCGAGTCCCGGGCCGAGCCAGCCTGGCCGAGTCTGGGGAGCTCGGACTCGGACACGCCGAGTCCAGAGCCGGACTCGCCGGACTCGCCGGACTCGCCAAACTCGCCAAACTCGCCCAGACTCGGAGAGTCCCGAGCCTGTGACCCGGCCGCGGCAGCAAGAAGTTAAAACACTAAAAAAACATAAAACTAAAAGTTAAAGTTAGTTTTTTTTTTGTTCTATATGTTCTCTCCAACCCTAAAAGCAACCTCATTTCACTCTTTTGGCAAAATAGGAGGAGAAGAGAGAGTTGTGAAGAAAAATAGGAGGAGAAGAGAGGGCAACCAGCAAATTGTTTAAAACAAAAGCAAGGTGATATATCATTTGGGAAGCTTCATACTGCTAAGGAGGTGCATTGAAAGTTCATTGCTAGTGATTGGGAGAAGTTTGCATTGCATTCCAAGCCAAATCTAAGAGGTAAGTTTGATTTTAACAGTTTTTTTTGTGTTTTTTTAACAAATAATTCATTGTAATTTGTAAAATCATTGTTTTTAAATTTTTATAGTTTGCATTTTTATTTACAAACCCTACTTGCAACTTAAATAATTTTACAAACCCTACTTGTTATTGCAGCCACATTCATTTGCAAATCAAACCATATTATTATTTTCACAATGTCTCAAACCCCAGTCAGAAAAGACCCTGCTTGGAAACATGCTGAAATCTTTCCCGGAATGAAAAGAGGAGAAGCAAAATGTAAATACTGCAAAACAATATATCATGGAGGCATAAATAGATTGAAATACCACCTTGCACGCATACCCATCCATGATGCAGTGGGCTGCACCCTAGCACCTATTGAGGCTGTTCGTGAAGTGCAGGTGCAATTAGAAAATTTTGAAAGGCAAAAAGAAATTAGAAAGAGACAGAGGGAGGAGTTGGCAGGTGTTGGAGTTGGACAGGGACTTGGTGCTGTTGGAGATGCTTCTTCCATGCCTCCATATCGTCCTAGTGCTAGTGCTTGTGCTAGTGCTTCTGCTTCTGCACCATCTATTCCTATGCGTACTCCTAGTGCTGGTGGCGCTGCTACTGCTAGTGGTAGTGGCAGTATTAGTATTGGCCCTAGAGTTCGTAAATCTAGGGTGGACTCATATTTTGTACCACGCACTACTCCTGGTTCCCAACCGTCGCTTGAGAGCATGGGTTGGAACAAGGATGCCCACGATGCAGCAAAAAAAACAATTGCAGACTTTTGGTACTACTGCACCATTCCCTTCCATGTAGCCAGGTAATTCTTTTTTCGTTTAATTGTTTTAAAATTTATATTTAAATTTTATTGTATATCTCACTATCGAATTCAAATTTAAAGTTAAAAACTTAAATCTTTTCATTTTATGACATGTTTTAGGTCTCCTTTTTGGCAAAACATGGTTGATGCAATAACCATATGTGGGGCGGGGTTCAAAGCCCCCAGCGAAGATGAATTAAAGGGCCCACTTTTGACTCAAAAGGTGGCGGATGTGAAAGCACAATTAGAGGAGCAGCGTGTGCAATGGAGGAGGATTGGTTGCACCATCATGACTGATGGTTGGACCGATAGGAGAAATAGGACGCTGTTGAACTTTCTAGTTTCCTCTGGAGGTAATTGTACTTACCTTAATACATTGATATTTGAATTTGATTTAGTGATTAATAATTTAATAAGGCTGATTTATGTTTTTAATTTATTGAATAATTGGTAATTTGGTTTTGCTTATTTTTTCAGGTGACACTGTCTTCATAAAGTCCATTGATGCTTCCGCCCAATTCAAAAATGCCACATACTTATGTGAGGCTATAGAGGAGGTGATAGCCGATGTGGGGGAAGAAAATGTAGTGCAAGTGGTGACAGATAATGCAGCAAATTATGTTGCTGCTGGTAGATTATTGATGGAGAGGCACCCAACTATATTTTGGACTCCATGTGCCGCCCATTGCATTGACCTCATGATGGAGGATCTTGGCAAGCTCCCATGGATAAAAACATGTATGGAATCAGCAAGAAACATTTGCAAATTTGTTTACAATCATGCATGGGTGCTTAACCTTATGAGGCAATACACGGGGTTGAGGGAGTTGTCTCGTCCTGGCATCACTCGGTTTGCATCAAATTTTATCATGTTGCAATCCTTGATTCGGTCAAGGGCACCTTTGAGGCGCATGTTTGCTAGTGAGGAGTGGTCTTCCTCATCCTTTTCTACAAGCACTGCAGGGATTGCTGTGGCTGATTGCATATTTGATGAGGCAGGGTTTTGGACACCAGCAGATGAGATTGTGAAGGTAACATTTAATTCTTTATTATGTTTTAATTTTTAATCATATCTTACTTTTATTTGTTCATTTTCATTGACAGTCACACTTACTTATTTGTGAAACATGTTTGCACTTTGCAGTTTATTGAGCCCTTGCTAGTTCTCCTACGAGTTGCAGATGGGGAGAAGCCCGCAATGGGCTACATATATGAGGGCATGGATAGGGCCAAAGAGGCCATTAGATCAATCTATGGTGGAGTTGATGATAAGTATCGTCCCATTTGGGAGATCATTGATAGGAGATGGCAAAACCAACTCCATAGGCCCATCCATGCAGCCGCATGTTTCCTAAATCCGGCCTTCCACTTCCGCCGTGATCTCCGTGCAGATAGAGAAATTCTTAGTGGGCTCTACTCGACGATAGAGAGAATGTTGCCCGCTGTTACTACACAGATAGTGCAGGAGATAGATGCCTTCACTAAGGCACGAGGAGACTTCTTTGCACGTCAAATGTGCAAAGATAGTAGGACAACATTAATGCCAGGTAAAAATATATTTAAGGCAATAATTTTCATCTTTTTATATTATAATTTATTATTAAATGTTGAACTTGAACTTGAAACTTGAAATGAGATTGATTTTGTTTCTTTTTCTCATCTCAGATGGATGGTGGGAGATGTTTGGTTCTGATACACCGAACCTGCAAAATGTTGCCATACGAATATTGAGCCAGCCATGCAGTTCATCCGGTTGTGAGCGCAATTGGAGTATGTTTGAGCACATACACTCCAAGAAGCGCAATAGATTGACAGTGGAGAGGATGAATGACCTGGTATATGTTCATTACAACCTTCGGCTCAGATACAGGAAGGCTTTTGACCACGACAACACCCCGATCTGTTTAGAGGAGGTTGATCCACAGTCTGAGTGGATCACTGAGGCTACAGACGCAGTCTTTAGTGACGAGGACCTTGATTGGGTGGACCAGGCAGAGAGAGAGGCTGAGGTTGTAGCCATGGCTGAGGAGGAGGCTAGAGCACGAGGAGACATAGCTACTGGTGGTGAGAGTGGTATGGGGACTCAGACACAGGCAGAGACTATGGCTGCAACTGCAACATCATCCAGGACCTTTAGACGCCTTCGTAGGAAGGATGCTGGCTCCACTATGCCATAGGCATAGAGTGATAGACTTATAGCTATTGTTTTGAATCTTTTGATATTTCATATTTGTATGGAACATTTGATGTCATGGATTTCATATTCCATGAGTTTTGTATACATTTGACTAATTTTATATATCAAAGTATGTTATTTCCTTCAGCAGCGCAACTACAATTTGTGTACTTTATACTTATGTGATCATTGTATACTTGTGTATGTGATCAAATTTGCTTTTATTTGTGTTGTATTCAATAAAGGGTGCTTGAAACAAGTTTTAAATCTTTAAAAATCTCTAATTTTCTAAGGTTTTTTCAACTTTTTTCATTTTGCCGAGTCTGCGCCGAGTCCGAGTCCGAGTCGCCGAGTCGCCGAGTCGCCGAGTCACCCTAGCCGAGTCCGAGCCGAGTCCGAGTCTCGTAACTATGATTTGAACAATGTAATTACATAACTATGTCAAATACATATATGCAAACTACACCATATCCATGGAAGTTCAATCATAATAGGAATTGGATGGGATATATGATAAGTCCGCCCGAAGTTATCCATCTAAGCCCAAGAGCAGATATGTTATCCCTCTTGGCCCCAAGAGGCAGACACACACTCATCCAATATGGGGTGGTGTGCTTAGGGAATACACTTGTACCTGCTTTCCCTATCCATACTTATCCATCCCTCTTGTGATTGAAACTCCTCAAGTCTATCCCAACAACCAATCCATGTAAAAGTTGGGGAGAAGGCTACCATAGGAGGCCCATAGACATCCTCTCCCTAAGCCCAAGGGCAGATACTCACCCCCTTGGCTCCCAATGGCAAACACACAATCATCCACCGTGGAGTGGCGTACTTAGAAAGAAGTCTAGTACCTGCTCAACCTATGGGTATTTCCCCCATTCCTCCTCATGGTTGCTTGATGAGTAAAATAAATACAAACTATGACAATAACAAATATATCATATATAATAATCATGATAGAGCATACCACAATAGTTATTAACACATGAGATGGCTTTATACACAGCAGTAGTTGCAATAGTTATTGATTCTGCCCTTGAGTGGCAGATAACTCACTCAGATATGCCTACTTGCCTTCTAATATTCTGGACATTCGATGCCTGAATTATGAGTGTATTTCTAAAGATATTCAAGGATCTAATATTCAGAAAATATTCTTCTTTTTGCTGATTTGATTCTGTATTGACTCCTCAGAAATCCAATTGATGCCCTTTGCATTTGAGATATCCTTCATTTTATACTCAATGCTCATGATGGAGCTGAAGGTCACACCTTTTCATTGTGCCCAAAGGTCATGCTCCTCGGTTAATTGCTTAACAAATCCTTGCCTTCATTAATCACTTTTAGGGATAATTAATTCCATTAATATTTTCCCTTTCAAATCGCCGATCTCCTCTTAGAGCATTCACTGCATTAATAAATTATCTCTAAATGCCTTGCAAGAGTAAATCGCTGCCTTTCTTACATTAATAATAACTGTCTTATACTTTTATTTTATTATTATTTTAAAACAGGTTATCATATTAAGGAGATCGCCACGATCTCATGGCAGGGGCATGACATTTTGTTGCCAAATGAAGGGTACTAACGAGACAGCCCTACCATGTGAGATATTTATTCAATTCAACTTACCACACAAAAGGTTCTAGAGGGACGGCCTTACTCTTGTGTATTGTTATCATGTTTTGCAGAGGGTTCTGAGGAGACAGCCCTACCACTGAGAGTTATTATTATTTGTGGATTTACTGCATAGAGGATACTAAGGAGACAGCCTTGCTGCTCAAAGTTAAATGGATTTGACACATGTTGAGATAGTGCCATTTTCCAGCCACCTTGTCATTGATCTTGGACTTGTGAGTTCTACATTAAATATGTGGCACCTGTGTACTGTTGTATTTCTGATCTGATAAAGGTTCCTTGTGTGTTACATTTGTTTAACTTGTACAGTACTTGGAACGCCTCCAGGCTTGATGACCCAGTAGGTAGCATGGAGAACATCATAGCTGGCTTGACCCTTGCAGTTTCTTGCAACACAGCATGGAGCTACTATATTTGAGAACACATGGATGTTGCCATATGTTGTTAGTATTATATTCCTACCTAGTAACTTGGGCAGCTGTATGTTGATATTGTAATACTTAGTACATTGCATTTGCCAAAGAACTGTGATTGACGGGTTCCCATTGGGATGAGTTACCCTATGTTTATGTGTAAATGAAAATTCTAGACTGAAAGAAACGGTATTACCCTTCTTTATGTATTATATAAATGTTAAAAAGAAATGACACATAGATATTGAAATTTGTAAATGAAATCCTTGCTAGAAAGTGGTGATGTATGCTAAGACGCTTAGATATTGACTCCTTATGATAAGTTAGATTTTAGAACTGTAATGTGGAAAAAATTAGAAATTTATTTGAGATATGAACTGTTAAGGTTGATTTAAGACAAATGAGATTACTTTCTGAATTTGTAAATTGATGTAATTATTTTTATGGTTCTGGTGCTATCAAACTATCAATATGGATTTTGTGGCCTTGGGCCACTATGCACCAAATCATGTGGACTTGGTTGACTTTGTGGAAGCTTTGGCATTAGCCGCAACCTCTTATGGCTGTGATGTTATAAGCAGATGTCCGCAGGCCTTGTTGCAGCATTTTGATTCAGAATTTTTACCTACAACAGATGGCATCGTATTCTCAGATATTCTTGAGGTGTAGAAAGCTCAAAAGGACTCTTGTTTTATGGCATGAGCTGGGAATGTAATTGTAACATTGTATTCCCTGCGATACTCTGAGTTATATCAGTTAGCTAGTTGACTACACTTCCATTAAGAAAACCCCTGTGGATTAATAACATCAATGTCTTCTTAAGGAAATAAGACTTAACATCATTACAGTATATATTGGCTTATTGCCATCCTGGTGGAACAACTTAATGATTTCTTTTGATTCAACGGTTAGAAATGGATCAATGTGTGAAGTGTTGCTTGCAGCATAAGCAGTAAGTGGCACAACAGTTTGAATCTTGAGGCCAAACCCATCTTCCTTCAAATACTTGTCATTGCATAATCCTTGGGAGGACCATAGAAGAGTTCGCATGCCTTTGAAAGATTGTAGTTGCAGCTCATGCCTTAGAGAATAGCTGGGCTTCCACATGTTGTGATACATTTCCAAGTTGTCTGCAGCACTTGGGAGTCAAGTGCTGAGCCCTATACCTTGTCACAAACTAACCTTGTGTTGGTGTGGTTGTGTGGAACACAAAGGCTTGAAAGAGAAGCACCACAGCACCTTTGGAGAAGAGTCAGCTTGTGTGATACCACACAGACTGAGCCACAGCAGTTTCACGGAGAAGCCAATGAGTAAACACAAAACCTTACGACATTATCACATAGTCTATCTCAGCGGTTGGAACCATCATTACAGGTAACACGGTGTTTGTACCCTTGTAGTCAGCAGTCTTGCACTAAGGATGTTGGATGTCCGAGACCTTGGACTGCACAATTAGAGAAAACTCTAGTGTTAGCCTTCTTCCCTGTTGTAACTTTCACCTTGTCACCAATTGTGAATCCACGCCCTTCTAGGTGATCTGTTTGTGACCCACACAAATGTTTTCCATTGTCGTACAGATACATTCAAAGGATCCTTCCTTAGCTTTCTGCGGAGGCAGAATTGCCTTGTGTGTCGCAGCTGTGCGCAGTTCACCAAGGGAGTGGGTTTATGTCATGTGGGACCAATTCCAACTCACCAGTTGTCTTTCTGCATTAGTAGTAAAGTTTTTAGTGTGGACACGGCAGTAAGGTGGCACCCTGCATCAATGCAGCGGTGCAGTTGGTGGTCGCAAACTCACCGAGCCCTCTCTTGTAATTTAGGCCTATCCATTCACCCTTCACAAGTGACCTTTCAAACTAAGCAAACCAATGATGTTTTTCTATGATTTGAATAAGATAAGCTAAATCATGAATAATTGTTGAGACTTAGTTCATGCTAGAGTAAATTCAGATATGTATGTATTTAGCTCTTTCATAAAAAAACTGTTAAAGACTGTTTTCCAAAGTTCTGTTGGAATGCACTTTTGGACATGATATATAACCTCCCCCAAGATTTACCAAGAACTGTAAATATAATAAAACTAAAAATTAAAAGATAAAACCTATTACAACCCAGTTATCAGAGCAACAGAAGCACTAATCCTTCAGCTTACCCGGCTTTATCACAACTCCATTAGATTATAAAGGGGTTATAATATAAAAACATCTGTATATTATTTCTCTCAATTCATCAGGGAAAAAAAAAGAAAAAAGAAAAATTATAAATATCCATCACAATTAGTTCAGGGGGTAGTGGTGTGATGGCAAAGGGGTACATTTGTAAGACCTGGTTCAGATTGAAGTTTTCTCGCAACAATAGGGTGGCAACTCCGACAACAAGTATGGCATACACAATGGCCAAAGTTCAAAAGTGTTAAGAATGTGGTCCAAACATTTCACAGGCAAGAGTATTTCAGCTCTATAAAATCGAGTACCACAGCATGTCAAGCATTGTCATGAAAGGTCTAAGGTTCGAGTTCTAATTAACGTTACCTAAAATTCGTCCAAGAAAAAAATAGAGAATAGAAACATGGCTCGAATGTACAATGGTTACAATAAAATGGAATTACCTGATGAAGGTCTGACAAGAGAATAGCAGAAGTGACACCACTGGAATAAGCTTTACAAGTTGAAAGGATATGTGTGCACACCCAACTCCAGGGAGGCCCCTTGCTCAAATCCTTTTCCGTGTCCGATTCCCCTGGGGCTAACATTGACTGTGCCGATGCCACAAACTGTAAAAATGAATCCTCTGCTTCATCCACATGAAAATTAACCGATTTTGCCCCGTCGATTTCCATTTCTGATATGCTTATATGAACGTAAATCACTTCTCAGACCAGCAATCGTGGGTGAATGAAAGCTGTTCCCAAACACACAACGGATGGTACAATCTAAGGGAAGACAATTGGATATCTCATAGAGAGCGAGTTCCCGCCTCCAGAAGAACATGAATATCATATATTTTGGGAAATGAGAACAAGCGTATGTATAGAAATAGATAGATAAAATATTTTGAGACCTAAAGAGTTTATGGGACATCAAGAGTATGAATCAAAGAAGTGAGATGCTCTCAAAAAGAAGAGGTTATAGTAGTTATGTCCTAGTTTAAAATTTTATTATTTTTCTATTTAATTTTTTTCTTCTTAATTTTTTTTAAATTGTTTTTAAATATTTCTTTAATTTGAATATGTTCAAGTTTTTTATGTATCTAGTTTGAAATGTCATCATATGCAAAACATTTTATGATTGTAGACATCCAAATTTTGAATTGTATAGAAATAGATAGATAAAATATTTTGAGACCTAAAGAGTTTATGGGACATCAAGAGTATGAATCAAAGAAGTGAGATGCTCTCAAAAAGAAGAGGTTATAGTAGTTATGTCCTAGTTTAAATTTTATTATTTTTCTATTTAATTTTTTTCTTCTTAATTTTTTTTAAATTGTTTTTAAATATTTCTTTAATTTGAATATGTTCAAGTTTTTTATGTATCTAGTTTGAAATGTCATCATATGCAAAACATTTTATGATTGTAGACATCCAAATTTGATTGCTCCTATACGATTAAATTTACCTTCTTATTTATCTATTTCGTCAATATTAATTTATTTTATTAATATTACACGTTTTGTCTAAGGTCTTTAAAGCATTAATTGTTATCTTACATATTTTCCCTCTCTGAATTAAATAAATACATCAATTTATTTAATTTAGTCATTTAACCTTTTTGAATAAAATCAATTTAAAAAATTTCATTTTTTCTCTCTCCTTGTCACATCCTCCATAATCCCTTTCTAATCTAGATTAATTTAATTAATTCATGAGTAAGATGTGCATCCTCTTAATCAGGGATTAATGTCACATCCTCATACATTTATCACTTGCTTTTAATATCTCATTAATTATATTAATCAGGTATTTACACAACCTTAATCAAAGTCATTAGTCACATTTACCACCCTTTTTTAGTCAACATTTTCATTTGTCTTTCTTAGCATTGACCCTCTTTTTCATGTGAATTTTTAATTCACACTTATTCATCCTAGATCTCTCTCCTTCCCATATGAATTTTTAATTCACATTTTATCCTTTCAAGGCTTACCTTATCCCCATGCAACTTTTAGAACATTTGACTTGTCACCCCATCCACATGTGACAAACTCCCACCTTTTTGGAGACCCTCTCTTATCCACTAGATTCTCTCAAACTTGTGAATTTTTAATTCACATTTATTTCTCCAACCACTTTCTCTTTTCCCATGGAAATTTTTTAGGAATTCCAAAATTCTTCAAATGTCACTTCCATCCTCATTTGGGGACAAGAAGTTCTTTTTTGAGAAAATCTTCTCACCCTCAAGGTACTTGTCATTCCTCCACATCATGTACCTCCCTTCCACCTCACTTCCACATCATCTTATCCTAAACCATCTCACATTCCACATGTCAAAATGTGAGGGCTTGTGAGTCATCAACTCACCGTAGCCCTACATCTTGACCTTGGTGGCTCAATCTCAACCATTGAATTCTCCAAAGAATTCAAATTTCTCTATAAATACCCCCTCTTCTAATGCATTAGGGGACTTAGTCATTTTAACATCCTTATGTTGTCATTTTGAGCACTTAATTTACAAGTATTTTCACTCATTTAGCCAAGTCATTTTAGCCATTTGCATTTGCATCCCATCATACATTGTTCATCTTGCATAGCCATCAAAGGAGTATACAAACTCACAATCACAAGGATCAACTAAGGAATTTCAACAGCAAAGAAGGTATAACCATTTACAATATCAATTTTATCTTATTTCTTTGTGTTATCAATTTCTTAGACTAATCTTGAGGTGTCCCTTTGTGTTTTTCTTTCATTGCATTATAGTTGTGTTTTGCATCTTTAAAATAGGATAAACATTTAGGATCACATTTTTGGCACACCTGGTGGGACACACAAACAGGTTCCTCTATTGTACATTTGTTGTTGTTGAGATTGTTTGCAAGAACAAGTCGCAGAGGGACGACTACACCCTCTTGTACACTGCAGAGGGGCGACTACGCCCTCCTGGTCACTGTAGAGGGGTGACTACGCCCTCTTGTTCACTGTAGAGGGGCGACTATGCCCTCTGATTTACTGCAAAAGTGTAACTATGCCCTCTATTTGACTGCAGAAGAGGAACTACGCCCCAGTTTAATATTCTCTTTCTAACAAGTTTGTTGCAGAGGGGCGGATATGCCCTATTCCATATTTTGTTTCTAACAAGTTTGTTGCAAAGGGGCAAATACGCCCTACTCCATATTTTGTTTCTAACAAGTTTGCTACAGAGGGGCGGATACGCCCTAGGTATTCCATATTTTGTTTCTAACAAGTTTGTTGCAGAGGGGCGGATACACCCTTTTCCATTTTTTTTTTAACAAGTTTGTTGCAGAGGGACAAATATGCCCTATTCCATATTTTATTTCTAACAAGTTTGTTGCAGAGGGGCGGATATGCCCTATTCTATATTTTGTTTCTAACTAGTTTGCTGCAAAGGGGCGGATACGCCCTAATCCAAGAATTGTTTCTGACATTTTATTGCAGTGGGGCAAATTTTCCCTCCTGGTTACTGCAATGGGGTGAATTTTCCCTTCTGGTTACTGTAGAGGGGTGAATTTTCCCTCTTGGTCACTACAGTGGGGCGGATACGCCCCAAAACAACAGATTTTGGGAGGTAAAACAGTCGTTTTAGCTTAGTTTTTGCTCTAGGTTTTTTGTTGTTTTTTGTTGTTTTTCGATTCTAACCCCCTAACATTGTTTGTTGCAAGGATATTGGTGTTTTTGCTAACATTTTGTAGCATATTCTTGCGTAATTGGCAAAAAAAAAGGATAAAACAATTAACATTTGCTTGCAGGGCCTTTTATTTTTATAGATTTCCAAAGCTATCCTTGTTGTTTTTCGTTAATGTAGGAACATAGTTTAATTAAGGGAAGTAATATCTATTGTTTGTTGTGTCTGTCTTTTTGTGTTACCCAAAAGGGTATTAGTTTGTTTTCACTTTCCCCTTGCACTTCATGTGAGCCTGGGAGTAGTTGGAAACAATTAGTGTCTTATTTCTAGTGGGACTGCTTGGAGATTTCATCACCCCAAGGGACGATCCCAACCATGCATATCGGCGAGGTATATAAAGGGGAGAGAGCGAAAGTTGTACCTCAATCTAGTCGCATCGTAATTGGTGGAGCGTCGAAGCTAAGGTGATACCTAGATAGACGTGAAGAGTTGGTCTAAGCCTTTCAGTATCTCGTTGGGGTTCTCGACTCACACTTGTGGCGGGCTGGAGTTCACGGTTTGGGCCTCACGTACTGAGAGTATATCGAGGACTCCCTAAAATCCTTATGCATCCTAGATTAAGACCTTTGTTGGTCATACCCTTAACACTAGTCATAGGATTATGCTTGCTTAAAGTGTCTTCTTGTGAGAAACCAATAAATGTTTAACAAGCTAACCTCATTGTTATCATTCCAAGTCCTTTCCATAGTCATTCCCATACAAACCAAGTCACTAACCTCTGCAAAAGGGAGAATATGCCCTCTGGTTTACTGCAGTGGGGTGAATTTTCCCTATAGTTTACTGCAGAGGGGCGAATACACCCCCCTGAATAGTCAATTTTGCTATGTTTGACCATTCCAAGCCTCCGTTCAACCATTTAAACCATCCTAAGCCTTTTTTTTATCATTCCAAGCCTCCATTTAATCATTCTAAGCTTTCATTTAACCATTCGAAGCCTTCGTTCAACCGTTTAAATCATTATGAGCCTTTGTTTGACCATTCCAAGCATTTGTTTGACTGAGTAGTCTTTCATCCCTTTCGATCCTCAGTTTACTCATCCATTCCAAGCATCCATCTCCTCATTCTAAGAGTTGTTCATCCTTTCTAATCAATCATTTACTCATTTCGATCTTTCATCTCCACAACCTGAGAGTCATTCATCCATTCCAAGCAATCGTTTACCAGTTCCAAGTGCTTTTTCATCCACTCCTATCATTCGTTTTCCCAATCTGATCATCTATTTCCTCAATCCAATTATCTAACACCCTATTCCAATCACCCATCTATTTGTTCTAATAGCTTGTTTACCTACTTAGAGAGTCCAAAAGTAGTGGGGAAATTTTTCCCTGTAGTGGGGCGAATTTTCCCTCATGTTGCCCTGCATAAGGGAAAATTCACCCCTTTGTGAGGGCAGATCCGCCCTAGAAGGGAAAATTTTCCCCTCTACAGCAAAAATTTGGCAAACAGACAATAAACAAATCTAATTCCCAAATCCGACCAGCAAAACCAATCCCATCATATCCTTCAATCCAATCCTAATCTAAGCTTTAATCTAATCCCAATCTGAGCTTTAGTCCATCTGCATTCTGCCGAGCTCATTTGTTCATCATCTGAATCATATCGATACATCATCTTCAAGCATCTCTAGGTTACACATCCCTTATCGTTTTCTCAATCCAAATCTTCTAAACTTTGAAGTTATTATCCAAATTGACCTAGGTGTCTGAATCTGATCATCATCATCAACATTTGCATAGGATTTTCATCTGTCAGTCAGTATCATTAGCCCAAATCAATTTGCTTTCAATCTCAAGGTGGATTCAGTGCTGCAATCATCCATTTATCCTTTAATCTGATCAATCAGTATCCCAAGTTACCTAGGGTAATCTATGAACTTGGTTTAGAATCCCTTTCATCATCCTATCAATCATCTCATTGATCGATCTTATCCAATCCAATCCAATCACATCCCTATCCAATCACCTCCGACCCAATCAATCTACTTCCATCTTGAGGTAGATTCGGTGTCGTAATCATCCTTTGATCATCAACTCCAATCATCACAATCAATCCCATCACATCATCTAATCATCCTAATATAAGCTTTAATCCAATTCTAATCTGAGCTTAACCTAAATCCTAATCTGAGCTTTAGTTCGTCTGCATCCAAGATCCCTCCTTTAATCTTCTTCTACTCCATTCTTTTATCCTTTCATCATCTTTCTAATCCATATTGATCTAATCCAACATCATGAATCCTTACCCTTCATCAATTCAACCAAAAATAGTAATCAAGGGAAACCCTAATTATGTTGATGACGATAACGAAAGCCTTGTCGATCAAGAGGAATATGACATAGATCCCCTTGACGCTATCATTGCTAGTAAGTTTTCTCCATCCACTTCCTGCAATCCAATCACCCCTTCAAGCCATCTCGTTATGTCTTCATCCATGCCTAATCACATTCCTTATGCTACCTTTGACAAAGGATATCCATTATCTTCCTCACCTGCATCCCCATCATATCCTTCACTTGCATCATCTCCTTATCCAACATCCATGTCTTCCTATCCTAATTCACCACTCCAATATCCCTATCTTAATCCCTCGTTCACATCCTCCTATCTCAATCCTTCATCTGCATATGCCCACTACCCTAATCCTCCATACCACTCTACCTATCCTAATCCCCCTTATCAGTCTTCCCATCCTAATCCTACATCTGCACCTTTTTATCTTAATCCTACACCCCCATCAACCTATCCTAATCCACCATCCCAATACCTTTACTACAATCCATCAGTTGTATCTTCTTGTCCTAATCCATAGTCCATGTCCCCCTATCCTAATTCACCACTCCAATATCCCTACCTTAACCCCCCATCCAATCCTAATCCTCCACCTACTCCCAGTCCTACATCTAATCCTATTCCTCCATCTACTCTTAGTCTTGCATCCAATCCCATTCCTCCATCTAACCCTAGTTGACCAATCCATGATCCTAGACCAGTCCCTAATCCCTCATCTACTCCTATCATGCCATCTCAGCCTAAAGTATGCAAGTTTCTCACTCCAAAAGTTCTCCAAGAACTTATGACAAAGAAGACATCTGTAATCCCACATCATGAAGTCATGGAGCCATGTCATCCTAGTCCATCATCCACGGTCACTAGTGTCGAGACCCTTCTCTGTATCATGCCTATCATTGATGCTACCACCCCTAGCACCACTCAAACCATTGACACCATCACACCCACCAAATCCATTGAACCCCCATCTCTTACTATGAGCGTCATCAAACCCATTGATAATGATCAAATCTAATCCCCTCTTCCCACTCCCAATATCACCGAAATCCCCTCTCATGAACTTCGTGAACCCTCCAACCTTCCATCTCACCTACTTGAAGAATCCATCCAACAGGCCTCCATTATCATGCCACCCACACAAGAAGAGTCATGCCAAGAGCTTGATCTAAAGCATGCTAGCATACCCTTTCTCCAAAATCAAGATCCTACTGTCCCATCTAGTCCACCTCAAGATCACAGTCTCCCATCCATTCCATCCCATGATCTCCTTGATTCCACCACTCCATCTCATGAGCCCTTATCTCTATCTCTATCGCATGAGCCCTTATCACCCGCTACCACATATCCAAATCCTATCATGTCACGTAATCCCTCTCTTGATCCCTCACCACTCACTCCTCCTGATCAGGATGCTGCTACCCCATCACCTCCATCTCATGATCCTCCATCATCCCCTAAACCTACTATCGCCACACCACTTTTATATCCCCTTGGTACTCTCACATTCTTCCATGGTGGTCTCCTTTCTGAAAAAAAAAGAGAAGCATATATACCACCCATCATCCTCCTAATAATGGACTCGCATCATCCTTCCAAAATAACAAAAATCATGTCATGGATCGAATGCTCAAGAACATGAACTATCAGGGAAATGGTTTAGGCCTTCATGAGCAAGGTATTTTAGAGCCCATCCAGGTCAAAGAACAAATATGTATGCAAAGTCTTAGACCTATTTCCCAAGACTCACAAGCTAAGAATGTTGGTACAATCTCTACACGTCCTAAAAGAGCCTTTCCAAAAGAAATATAGGCTCTTCCCATCGCTACACTAGATCATATGTTGCCATCCCTCCTCCTCCATCGTATCACCTCAAAATAACCATTCATATTCCTCCTTCATCTCTTCCATCCATTTTGTGTCCTTATGTCCCTGCACCCACCATCACACATCCCCCGCATACCACGTCTATTTTGGGCCCGTATATCCCAAAATCACCTCCTCCATCTCATCCTATTCATTCTTTCATCTATCCCTCACCTATCCATGTCATCCATCATAAACATACCACTCACATGTCCCCTAATCAGGATCAACAAAGGCACATACCCACACATCCTCCATCTACACATAATTCCCATAATCCTACCTCCATCGCTCCACATCATCCATCCCCCCACACCCATCCCATTGCTATTAAAAGCACTTTGGATGTTAAAGTAAAAATACATAAATCCAAAAATCCACATGAATCTAAAGCTCCTCATGTCCCCTTAAAAATACATGCTGGAGAAAAGAAAAATCAAATCCAAAATCAGAATCATACCCATTGGCCACAAGGGCCCACCAAAGCAAAAATCAAAACCATGTGGATCCCAAAGACAAAAGATGCAATACCTTGAAATGAAAAATCTATAACAACATCCAAATTTTCTAATCTAAAAGCTAATCATACACTTCCTCCATCTCCTAAATCTGTTTTGGGTCCTTATGTCCCAAAATTCATTATCCCATCTCCTCCATTATCCCTGCATTCTCCATCCATTAATCCTCATATCCTTTCACATCCACCACCACATGTGCCAATGTTGGTCCTAAACTCACCACCCCATTACCCACCTACCCCATCATTTTATCCACACACTTTCCACTATCCCATCCATTATCCTGCGTATCTTCCCCATCAAATCCCTCTAATTCATCCTCTTGCATAATCCATTTATCCTAATAAGGTTGTACCAACATCCAATAGTTGCTTCACACATAGGCTCTTAATACCTCGTATGGAACTTGATGCTTGAGTCCTTCATCCATATCCTTATCGCATATCTTCTAAATCCACTTATTCACATCCCTATATTTATCCATCCCCATCCGCATTCTATCCAAAAAAGTCAAAAAAATCCAAATCGAAAAAATAAAAAATAAAAAATAGTAAAGAGAAATAATTCATCCAATGGTGAAAACTTGGCAAACAAGCGCTTTGGATAAGTACCATGATGAAAACCTGGAAAACAAGCGTCATGCATAAATCCCCATCCATCTTTTTCCACACTTGGGGGCAGCTTCCTGATATGCATTCCCTCCATCCGCTATGCTTCCAACTATGCACCCATCTTCCTGCTATACATTCTCTTCATTCATCCCCTCCATCCCACCTATCTTCCGCATCCTACAATCATAATCCCATTCATCTCCCAATCCATCCATAGTCCGTGTGATCTTGATATTGATAGGGGAAAACATATAAACATGCTTTGGACACCTCTTGGCATACATTCCCCTCATCTACACACTATCCTAATCCTTATTCACATTCATTGACCTTCCTTGTCCACCCCGCATGCTACCAAAAATATCCCTTCCTTATCCATACATCCTATCCATATCCATCTCACTCCCTTATTTGCCCATCCTTCTATCTTCCATACTTCATGCCTCATCACACATGACATATTTAGAGTGGGGGCATCTATCTTCCTTTGTGACATAGTCCTTGGAGACATCCTTCATCTAGCAAACAATCCCTTCCATCTCCCCATCCTTATCTCTCTATCCATCCATCATAGAAATCCTTTCCATCACCCAAATTATTATCTATCCATTTCTCTAGCCCATAACCTTTTCCTCATCCAACTCCTTATCCCTCTATCCAATCCATCCAAACAACCATTTTCCTCCCCCCATCCTCTATCCTCATCCCATCTCATAATCTCTTGTCATTGGTATCTAGCTATAGGCTACTCCCCACGCAATCCAATGCCATTTATCTTATCGTCATCACTTTTGCTTCTTTTGCACATCTTTTCAATCTCTTATCCTTTCTCATCATTCATCTATCCATCCTATCATCCTCCCAATTCATTTTGATGATTTGGATAACTATCCCATCCCTGAGCTTCGTGATCACCATCATCATATCCAATCTAATAGTTCTATCCTGTCTCATCATATCAGTCCCATCTTTTTATCCACTTAGCATGGTTATTGCATCATCCTTTAATCATCGTTTGTCTTTGGCCTTTTGTCGAACTACATTACCCCTCCGCTTTCACGTAGGCAAGGTTGATCATTTGATCCGCCCCCGGGGCTCTATCCATCCGCTCCTTTATCGTCTATCATCAATCTTTGCTTTTGTCTGTCTAGTCCTTGTCATCCACCATCGATCTTCATCATCCTCTTTCTGCTTTTATCCATGGTCAGTCGTCAGCCTTTTATCGAACTACGAGGGCTCTATGCTTTCACGTAGGCAAGGCTCATCTTTGTTCAGCCCTCGAGCCCCTAGGTCTGTAGGATGTGTCAGTCTTCTATCTTGTGACTTGCCTCTCTTGTGTTGTGTCATCAAGCTATGCCCTTATCTAGTTAGTTATTAACAAACAAGATCCGCTAGTATCAGCAAATCTAATCGGTTCTGAATATCTCATGTCATATCGATCTTTTAGTTTAGTATCCATCATCAATCTCAATAAGATGCATCCTTCCTAATAGACCTCATCAACCTCATCCATCCTATCGATCCTATGGCAAAGGATGTTTGAATTTGATTGCGATCTTTTGATGCTTTTGGTTTTTGTTTATCAATTGAGCTCCCTATTACAATTAGTTAAGATCGCCATAATCTATCATATTATGGTGTGTTTTGGTTGATTCACATAGGGGCATATCTTGATCTTTTATTGTTGTTGTTTGTTGGGTTGTCCCACGTACTACCCACCAAGATCCTTGTGATCTTGTGTTACATTGGGGCATCCCTTTATGCTAGTGGTTATCCCAATACCTGACCTGACCAAAGTCTTTGGCACTTTGGGGTGTTGGGATAGTCTTCTTGTCTGTGTATTTGTTTCATGCATTCAATGCTCACTTGCCTTGGTTTCCTATACCCTCGCACTGGGTGTCTTATGCTATAGCAAAAATCAGTGCTCCAAAGATGGCAAATTGTATTAGGATTGCATTTCATGATCATGATCGCTACATTGCATTCACCCTATGATTTTGGTTGTGCAAATACTTCCCCCTCTATCCCCTATTCTTCTTAGGATACTAAAAGGTTTGTGACAGGTGCAAACTCACACTATGCCCACACCCATCTTCCATTATCATGTACGTCCTTATTGACATTAATGTTACTGTTGTTTTACCATAAATTAATTACACTTTGGATCCATACATTTGCATCATTATGATAAGTATCCACGCATAACTAAGTCTATACATACATACATCGCCACCTACATCACAAAGCGTTAGACTGATAATATGTCACATCCTGCATGTATAAAACATACATAAAAGCATCCACATAAGCCATCATAAACATATACATACACATCAATAAATCAAATAAGCATCCACACATAAACATCTACATAATCCATCATAGATAAAACATATGCATACATCATATCATCATAGAAGCATCTACATCAATAAAATCATCCATATTCCACAAATGCATAAACACGATCATTCATCCAACGCATGAACATGGTGTCAATAAGGGCTATCATATATCATATATAAATATACCAAAAGTCCAAAGTACATCTCATAATCATGACTATCACATGAATAATATCATAATAATGTCGTTGATGTCATCAAAATCTATGACCATCGTATACAAAATCATCAGATCAAAATACCAGTACAAGGTCTTGTAAATAACCACTGTCACTCTGACCTATCCATCCACCCTGCACCTGTCAAAAGCTCAATAGCCTGTCATCTGCTGAATGAGCTACCCACATCTGATCTCTAAGGTGAATCAGGTACTGATCTCCTACCTGGTGAAACCCCCTGTGACTCACTGAAACCTCGGGTCCGCGTCCCCAACGTCTGGGATGGCACTGGCATCTATGGTGTCTGCCAAATGTACTGGAATATCCACTAAGTCGAGTCTGGAACTGCATGATAATACATGACCATCCAAAATCCTGCCTCCCTCACATTCTCCTCTCGCTCAACAACTTGGATGTTCCGCTCTTGACGATACCTATCTCGATCTCTAGTAATCACTCTCCTCTCCTGTTCCTAGGCCTCCTGGGATAGTCATAAATGAGCCATCTCTGCCTGAACCCGATCTCTCATCTCCTCGGTAGCCACTGCCCTAGTCACTATTGCATCCCTCTCCCCTTATAACCCCTGTATGTTTGCTCCTATCACATCACCAACCCGTACTGACTGCAACTGAGCCATTGTTGCATCCCGCTCTCCCTGCAGCATCTGCATCCACATCTCTACAGGATCTCTCTCCCTCTGTGCAACCTGTGACCGAACCATCACTGCATCCCTGTCCCTTTATAACTCTTGTGCTCTCAAATCTTAAGCATCTCGCTCTCTCTGCAATGATGATACCTTTGACACTGCCTCCTCTCTCCTCCTATGCAGAGACTGTACCTACACCTCTATCAACTCTCTCTCACTATGCAAAACCTGAACTCGCGCCTGTGCCACATCCCTCTCTGCCTCCATAGCCTGCACTTGCACTTGTGCTACATCTCTTTTTGCCTGCATAATACGTGTTTGCTCCCTCGCCTCGCCCTCCCTCTCCTGCATCAACCCCATATCTCTGACTGTCTGCTCTAAACAATGCACTCTATCACGTAGCTCATCTCGCTCCCACCAGAGATCATCTATTTGTTGCCCAATGCCTACTGACCCTTGATGTGCCATCCACTCTGGCTCCCCCTGGCCTGTAACATGACGACCTATACCTGGAGCCTGTTGCGGTCCCAGCTCACACTAGCCAACTCATCCCGCACTCCCTGTATGTCTGCCTGCAAGTTTTCCCTCTCCCTCTCCACTATCCCCATCTCTGCATATAGGCGACGAACAATGGCCTCATAATCCCTCTGAATCTCTGCCTATACTCTCCCTAGCTCGGCCTCAAGTGCTCTCACTCTCTGCTCCATAATAAATAAATCTCCATGAGAAAAGAGAAAGTGGTTGGAGAAATAAATGTGAATTAAAAATTCACAAGCTTGGGAGAATCTAGTGGATAAGAGAGGGTCTCCAAAAAGGTGGGAGTTTGTCACATGTGGATGAGGTGACAAGTCAAATGTTCTAGAAGTTGCATGGGGATAAGGTAAGCCTTGAAAGTATAAAATGTGAATTAAAAATTCACATGGGGAGGAGAGAGACCTAGGATGAATAAATGTGAATTAAAAATTCACATGGAAAAGAGGGTCAATGCTAAGAAAGGCAAATGAAAAGGTTGACTAAAAAAGGGTGCTAAATGTGGCTAATGACTTTGATTAAGGTTGTGCAAATACCTAATTAGTATAATTAATGAGAGGTTAGAAGCAAGTGGTAAATGTAGGAGGATGTGACATTAATCCCTGATTAAGAGGATGCACATCTTAATCATGAATTAATTAAATTAATCTAGATTAGAAAGGGATTATGGAGGATGTGACAAGGAGAAAGAAAAAATTATGAAGAATTTTAAATTGATTTTATTCAAAAAGGTTAAATGACTAAATTAAATAAATTGATGTATTTATTTAATTCAGAGAGGGAAAATATGTAAGGTAAAGCATTTAATTGTTAAATTAAATACTTTAAGGACCTTAGGCAGACAGTGTAATATTAATTAAATAAATTAATATTGACGGAATGGATAAATAAGGAGGTGAATTTGATTGTATGGGAGCGATCAAATTTGGATTTCTACAATGATATAATGAGATTATGTTTATATCATGTTCAAAATATAAAAATACATATTCTCTCTTCTCATCTTTCTT
Source organism: Sequoia sempervirens (assembly GCA_007258455.2). NCBI lineage: Eukaryota > Viridiplantae > Streptophyta > Pinopsida > Cupressales > Cupressaceae > Sequoia > Sequoia sempervirens. Next base: position 70,060 of record VDFB02261796.1, on the reverse strand, counting down.
TTGGGATCTTCGACCTATCTGTCTTGCATCTAAGTTGATATGATCTAGTCTTTGCACTGTGAGCATCTTCATTTTCCATTTGATTATTATCTTTATGGAAGTTTTTTTACCATATTGATAAGTGGGATTAAACTCAATCATATAATAGTATTTTTTATGCCTAAGTTTCTTTGTCCACATACTTAATTTAAACTTTTCTCTCACATACTTTTTAATCTCTTGATTGGTGATTATGCATTCCTATAGGTTGACGTCACACTTATTCATTCATGGTTTATTTTGTTTCATCTATGCCCTCTTTCTTTTATTTACTTATTTTCTCATTATTACTTATGGCCATCTATCATCCTCCATCTTATCTATTTTATTTATATAGTCTAGGAGATGTATAATAGTTATTGCTTCTATAAAAAAAGTACATGCTTGTGTTAGTATTATTTTACAAATGTTGACACTTTAATCTTGAATTTGCTTGTTGTAGACACCTAAAATTATCCATACTCGACCACACTTGACTTCATTCTATCCTAGCCATTAATTAAATAAATGATCATTATTATTTAATTAGCTAGTTCAATCTTTACCTTTATCCCTTGTCCTTAATTAAATAAATTTGCATTTATCTAAATGAGTTTAACTTTATCCCCCAAATCCTCAAACTATAATTATTTAATACCTACTTAATTAATTGATTTAATCTAATTAGTCTCCATTACCATTTTATCTAATATTTAAATCTACGTCATCCTTAATCATTTTCCATTTAATCCTAGTCATTAAACCTGTCTACATGGATCAAAATTTAAACTTGTCATCACTTGAAAAGTGTCCCTACCTTACTCTTTGGTCAAACATGTGTGAGCATGCCCCTCACACGTGTGTAGCCACCCTACCTCTTACACATGTCATAAAGTAGTAATCTTATCATTTTTTATTTCTCCCACTCATCTTTTTCAAAAATCATCTAATAGATGGTGTGCTCATTGATTTAATCTAATTAGTCTTCATTACCATTTTATCTAATATTTAAATCTACGCCATCCTTAATCATTTTCTATTTAATCCTAGTCATTAAACCCATCTACAAGGATCAAAATTTAAACTTGTCATCCTTTGACAAGTGTCCCTACTTTACTCTTTGCTCGCACATGTGTGAGCATACCCCTCACATGTTTGTAGCCACCCTACCTCTCACACATGTCATAAAGTAGTCATCTTATCCTTTTTTATTTCTCCCACCCGTCTTTTTCATAAGTCACCCTACCTTTAACAGATGGTGTTCTCATCAATTTAATCTAATTGTACTCTCCATTACCATTTTATCTAATATTGAAATCTACGTCATCCTTAATCATTTTCCATTTAATCCTAGTCATTAAACCCATCTACATGGATCAAAATTTAAACTTGTTATCACTTGACAAGTGTCCCTACCTTACTCTTAGCTCACACATGTGTGAGTATGACCCTCACATGTGTGTAGCCACCCTACCTCTTACATGTGTCATAAAGTAGCCATCTTATCCTTTTTTATTTATCCCACTCGCGTTTTTCATAATTCGCCCTACCTCTAATAGATGGTGTGCACACACATGTGAGCACACCTATATCCCTCTTGCGACACTTATCACAAGGCTAAGTCTTTGATCCATGCCTTCATCTTTCTCAAATACTAGTAGTCCATTAAACAATGCATCTTGGTCATTGATTTTCCACATGAAAAATTACAAATTAGAGTTGTTCCCTTCCATTTGATGATCTATTCGTATCCTAACTACATGGTGTCCCCCTTTCTAATCACCCACTCTTATGCTATCCTCACATTTATACATTTTATCTCTCATCATTCAACCCTCCCATCATGTTGTTGATTTACTAAGCGACCACATTTCATTAATCATGTCACAAAGAGAAAATCAAGTGAAGGGTGCAATCCATTTTCGCTCAATTGGAGGAGAAAAGGATAAACAAGGTAAAAGGTTCCATGTATTGTAATTGAATATATATGTTCTTATCCTTTCTATTTTATTATCTTCACTTGTGATTAGGTATTCTATATTTTTTTAATTTGTCTCCACTTTAGACTCAATGTGTTGCTAGCCCAAACTTCACACCCATAGACTGCCACTAGCACTACTAGTAAACAATAACCCTGGTAGTTTTCTAGTCCCACAAAGAAAAAAATTTGCACTTGTTTTATAGAGAGTATAGCAATCTCCGCCCTCCTTGGGTTCTCTTTATTATGAAAATTTCTAAATAATCTTGTTAGTAAAATTAAGCATTTGGATATTTGAATTTTACAACTATCTCAAGTGAGTTCCCCTCAAACATGAATTTTATACATTTTTTTATTATTTTAGCATTAGAATATCATAATATTCATTCCATTGGTGTTGAATTGCTTCTCAATCTTGAGTTACCAAAGATTTAAAATAGGATTTTAAAGGATCCTCTAAACTCTAGTTTATTGTTGTAGTCAAAATAAGATCATTAGTACTATATAGGATTTTTATCAAATAACTAACTACTTTTACCCCATATTCTCTTAATTTATCTAGTAATTCTTTTAATTTGTCAATAAATAGGTCAAATAAAATGGTTGATAGTGGATATCCTATTTAAAACCCCTATTCTATTACTATCTAGAATTGTAACAATCATGTGTGTGTTCTAATTTTAGATCTAACTTGCTCATAAAGCCTTTGGATTGTAGCCTTGTACTATTTTCAAACTTTGAGTTCTTCCACTATAAATTGACTTGTTTTTAGGACCTATGCTAAATACTTCCTTGAGTTAACAAAGTAATAGAAAAATAATTACCCCTTGTTGTCCCATACTTTTTCAATGGAATATCTAAGAGTGGTGCAATAATATAAGTTGAATGCTTTGGTTTGAAGTATGCTTGCCCTTTTACTCCCTTTCCTTGCTTTTTAGCCTAATATCTAATCTTAATTTCAACCATATTTACAACTAATTTTTCCATAAGAGGGTTTATCATAATAGTTATGTAATTTGATGTTTTGTTGACCTCTCCACTTTTTAAAAAGGGAATGACCAGGGCTAGTGCTTTATTCCTCATAAAATCCTTCTCGAGCAATGTTGTTAAAAATATATCCTATGTGAGGTGCCACAAATCAATATCCCATGTTAAATATTTAGCCAATAAACCTATGTATCTTGTGCTTTTCCACTCACTAGTCTATCAATACATTTTAACCTCTCTTGCGGTAAGCAACCTTACTTATGTGTTGATTTATAAGGGTGTGTTCAAGAATCTCTTTGTGCTTATAAAGTTGCTTTGTGTATAATCTACCCATTGCATTGAAGTGATATTATTATTTTTTATCTTTCTACTTTATTGATGGATCCTTATTAAAATGTTTAGGGTCATGTTTCCCAAGCCTTATCATCTATTTTTGCCTTATTTTAATATTCTTCCATTTTTATTTTCACTAGTTGCATGTACACTTTTAATATGATATCTTGCTTAGCTAATTGAATTTTTGTCTTGTTTCCTTACACTTTTCATCAAATTAAACATTTACCAAATAAGCTATGTCTTTTATAATTTCTCAAATTTCAATATTTAACACTTGTCTGGTTTTGCAATGACATCAACATGTTTTGCCTTTGCAATGAGGAAAAGAAAAATATGTTGGACAATGTCTAGATATATCTTGTGATAAAAGTAAACAAATTTGGCACACCCTTTAAACATTACGCTTTTAATATGATATCTTGCTTAGCTACTTGAATTTTTGTCTTGTTTCCTTACACTTTTCATCAAATTAAACATTTACCAAATAAGCTATATCTTTTATAATTTCTCAAATTTCAATATTTAACACTTGTCTAGTTTTGCAATGACATCAACATGCTTTGCCTTTGCAATGAGGAAAAGAAAAATATGTTGGACAATGTCTAGATAGATCTTGTGATAAAAGTAAACAAATTTGGCACACCCTTTAAACATGCTTTTAGATGGAATGAGCTCAACAAAATTCTAATCAAAGTAAAACATTCAAGACATTTACAAGTACTATCAAATTTAGGGATAGGAAAAATAAAATTAGGGGAAGGATCTAAATAATTATTTCATGTAACACCTTCAAAATTAATGATATCAAGTTTCCACAATCCATGATATTGTTCAAAATTCAAATCCAGAAACAATATTGAACACCTTCAAAATTCTTTGGAGGTGCAATTCTTGACCACATACAAGCTAGCAATATCAACATCAACTGATGGGTTACTATGGTTGGAGCTTATTTGTACAATAAAAACACTTAGATGTAATAGAATAAAATTAAACCCACAATAAATATGGATGAGAATAATTAGCTTAAAATGAAGTAAATTTTCATGGATTGACAAAGATAGGAACAAGCAAGCTATGCCAAGCTCAAAACTCTAGTGCATCCTACTAAAAAAGTTCCAGTTCACCCTTTTAAAGTTCCCAAAAGTGCCAAAAGAATATTGTTGAGAAGACAAGGCCTTAGAGATTTTTCTTGATTGAAGGAGAAGAAAATCAATTATATTTCTTTTTCCATGATTGAAGCTATAAAAGTACAAAATTATCAATTTAACTAACTTCTTTGGGAATATTTTAAAAAAATTTCTCTTAGGATCTTTGAGTTTTAAGGTGTGGCAAGGTTCTATGAAGAATTATTTATAGTGATATATTGTAAACCTTACCTTGTCTTAATGGTTAGTGGATATTTGGTTATCATATAGAAGAATGCCATATTTCTAGTTTATAATCCATTTATTTTGAAAAAATTTATATAAGAAAGTTATATTGTGATCCCCTTTCTTGATATGTTGCTCTTAATTTTTTCTCAAAAAAATATATTGTCTTTCTTATAAAAGGGTGAGATTATGAATAAGATTGTGTTCCCCGTGTTTAGTCTCCTCCATGTGTCCTCAACTATGTTTCCTCCTTTGATATTATTTTGGAGGATTCAATCTATTCTCAAGTTCTACAAATATTTTCAAAAATCTTGTCAAACTCATATTTTTTCCATTGTGCCAAATGATGTTTAAAAAAATATAAACTACCATTCAAATCTATACATGGTACATCCTTCAAGGTTGAGGGCAAAATTCCACAAATTAACAACTTTATTTTTGAAGCCATTGGACATAAGCCACATTTTAAAAATCTAGTTTTATAGGCTAGGCATTACTAACTATATATTGAGAGTGATTTGAGTAGTGGTTTAATAAGTAGTGTTCTAAACTAAGAAATTAATATTTAACTGGGAAAACAGATAATTTGGTCTTTCTTTGTACCTAGTCTCTCATTATTCCACATGTAGGAGTTAATATCATAATATATGTTTATTAGCCTTGTGGTAGTAATTAGTGTTAAACAGATTGCACACGAACGCTTAAATGATTAAATTCAGCAATCTGTTGAAACATTCGATCAAAATCAGGTTGTGGGTGACCTATAATGAGATTGAACCTCTGGATTCTAGGCCGGCTTCCTATATGATTCTTAAATTAATAACTGGTAACTTGCAGGAAAAGGGATAAAAGTATGTAAAAATGCACATAAAACTGTAAATTAATGGCGATGCACCTAATTGACAAAGAATTGCAATTATGATTCACAATAAACTTCTCAGTACTTCAATCTGCACAACCTGATTTGATAATCTAATCACTTGAATGCTTAAAACAGAGGCTTTGATTTAACACAATCTTGAGGGAAAACATGGTTTTCACGACTAAACTGGTTAATCAATACATGCATAGTGTATAACCAGTGAATTTAAATTAAACTTATGAAGGAGAAAGAAAAATTAAAGGGTTTCCAAACTGAAAACACAATAATCCTTCGATCAAATCCTACACAATAACGATGCCTGAAATCTTGAAGGAAAAACTTTGAAAACGCTGGAAAATAAAGGAATCTTCTGCTAAATAACACAATTTGAACCTGTAAACCTGCTGTTGTATTAATCTGAATATAAAAGTTGAGTTACATGATAATTCAATTTGCAGAGTGCAAAGGCTGAAAAACAAGAACTAGAGGAAAAAGATAAACTTTTTCCAATATATACAAAAGATGCAACTCCAAAGTGCATGAAAAATGAAACTGAAAGTCAATTTCAGTATAGAAATGATAACTCCAAGGAAAAATCCGAGCAAAAATAAAAATCCCTGAAAAGAAGGTTCAAACTCATGCAAAAATGAGTGAACTCTGTCTCAAACTCACAGTCACAATGTGTATAACTGATCTGTAACTCAAACTAAACTGGAAATCTGAAGATGTGTGCCAAAAAGTGCAAAATACACCTTGTTTTTATCAACTCACCCATGCACATCGGAACTCTGTGTCTAAATTAATCATGTATGAGTGATAACCAGTTAACTCAACCTTCCTTCTAAAATAGTTTATTTAAACAATTATTAAAAAAAATCAATAAAAATTGTTTTAATAATGTTAAATAAGCTTTACAAATAATATGGAAGGCTTAAAAAAGTTTATTTGATAAAAATATCATATCACTCCTTATATCTCACGAGCCCATCCCTAACTCAATGGTTTAATAAATATTTTATATGCCTCGGCATATAACTTTATCACCTCCATTTGCATGATTAAGTCACTGACTTCACAATTCAAGACCATGGACAATGAAATAATTTACTTTTGAAAACATAAGGTCAGAATATCCCATCATAAATCATGAAGAAAGCCCATGGAAAGCAAAGAAAAAGGGCGAGTAAATAATGAAACCCTAATCATTCATGATTATTTTTCACTTTGTATTTCTCTGAAGGAGCCTCTGTTGCACCGCCAATGAGTAGGGTTTGAAGCTTGAACTGTACCCTTGCTTGACTTTACAATGGAGATGCTGAAAGAAGAGTGTGGTAAGTCTTTCTTTCAACAGGAAACCGAAAAATCTTCATATCTCATGTATTTTTGAAGCATCTTCTGGCCTCTAAGCCGTGGCCAATGCCTTATCTTTTTGATATATCTCTTTGTGTTGCTCCTTTCTCTGTCTTCTTGGCTACCATGGAGGATCCTTGTTTTGATTTTATGAGAAAGGAAGCTAAAAAAAAACCACAGTTTATGAACTTTTTAGCTTCAAAGAGAACTCAGTTGCAGCTTATTGATTCTCCAACAGGCATATAATATGGTGAGTTTTCATTTGTTCTGGGCCACCATTGAAGAGTATTGCATAAATTTTCTTGAATCCATTTGGGTTTCCTTTCTAAACCACTAGCTTCAATGTATTCAATCTGAGTTTTTGTTGAACAGGCTGTGGCAATTTTTTCTCCATTTGCAAGAGAAATTTGGGCTTTCATTTTTATTTTCTTTGTCATCAACCATTTAGATTACTATCCTCTCATTGCAAACAATCAGTCCCCTTGCTTTTCCCTTTGGTTATTACTGAGTATGTGTACCTTTCTTTCACATCTGTATGTTACTTATGGCGACCTCCATTTACCTCATTGCCATTTCATCTACTTTGCAAAAAAAAAAACTAGGAATTTGGAACCCTAGGACATTGAAATCTCAGGCCATGAATGCATATTGTATTCTTTTGGTTTTGCAATTCATGCCCTATCTATTATTTACCTTATGTTGAGAATACCAGATATAGGTATGATGCATTAAAGGTTATGGATGTTGTCATACTTTGCATTGTCTACAGGCTCGCATTATTCATGGCTATCATAGGACTGTATTGCATACTGACTGTCCCTCCAGTGGACTGCACTTATGAGGTCACTGCCCATGATTGAAATTACAGAGTTCTGTCTTTGTATGGTTGTTTATTTCGTTGGACTGCATTAAACATATAAGCATACTCTATTCTAAAACTTTGCTCTAAACTATACCTTCACTTGTTACTGTGCTTCAATGTATGACTCTTGGAAGAAGATGAAAGCTTTTGTATCTTGTCTCTTTTAGATCACTACTTCTTCACATATCATCTAGGACAGTCTCTAGAAATGATTGCATTTATGTCTTGTGACATCTTTTGAGTATCCTCTAATGTATAGCAATGTGTTGTGAATGGAACTTCACACAACACTGTTACTGTATTGGAACTCAAGAAAGGTTTACTCTTGTTGTGCTCTGAGACTATTACATATTGATTACTCTGGGAGTGTAAGCTATGCCAGTGCTCATATGCATTCTTTCCCTAAAACTGCCTCCTCCTCTATTGATTGTGCTGTTCATTTTATGATAGTTGCTGCTCATTCTCCATGACTGTATTGTTACAAATCTGCACTTTTCAAAATAAAGATTTTGTCTTCATGTAGTTGTATTTTTTGCAGTCTCTCCCAAATACCTTCATTGAAATGATAGACTTCAAGCTTCATCCTGACAACAGTATTATCAAAGCCTTCCTAATTTATGAATGAAATTGTTGAATGATTACTACAATCCATAAAAACTTCAAGTATATGCAAGGCTATAGTAATTATCAAGTGTATGCACTGTGTATTCAATTTTTTTAAAGGAAGTAGCAACATTAACATTAATCCCACATTCCTCAAAGAAGAACAACCTCCATGGTAATCATTTATAAGACTGTCCCTTCCTTGATTGATTGTGCCATGTATTGCTACTATCAACATGACAGTCCTGTAGCATATATTTTTAAACTTCAAGTCATGCCTCTATGACCTTGTTAACTCCTTTTAAAATAAGAGCAGATGTGGACTTGTTCTGCATAATGATGTTGTTACAAATTACTCTGTTATGTCTCTTGATCTTAAGATGCAATAATGCTGCTATGTTATCATGTTAACTATTCTCTTGAATCTCTGGATGGACTATGTATGTGCTTTGAAATAGAAAGAAACAACTTAATTGCTTATTGTCTTGTTCTCCCTTCAGCATAAGGGGCTCAATGCCTCATTAAAATGTAAATATGAATGAAAGGCAGAGCTGAAACAAGACATGATAAATGCAATCAACTACTTCTTAATATATTTCTTTGATTGTTCTTTTGAATTATGAGCAAAAAGATAATTTCTCAACTCTATTGTTACCATGCTATTATACTGCTTGATGACAGTCCTAGATGATGACTGTTTCTTTGTTGCTTTAATAACTGTCATATATGAATGTTGAATGAGATAATACCTTCGTACCTTCTTGATATGCCAGGCTCGACCCTTGTGGGAGCCCGTTTTGCCCCACATATTTGATGAAAATAATCTCGAACATGATGAACCTATTCCTGCACATTGAAACAAACAAGTTAGTAAAAATAATCGAAGTTGAAAGCTTCCATTGAGTTTCATGTTCCTTGATTATCAGCCTTTGTAACTCAATCATTTGGTGAATGCCTAATTGAATGTAAATTACATTCCTGTTGGTAGTGTAGACATGAAGTAGAATGTAATTCATTATTTCTTAGAGTAAATATCTAACGCCATTCTTTTACAAACTTGTAGGTTCATGGAGCGTGGAAATGAGTCAGCAACAACTTGGAGACGTGATGACTGAAGACATCAAGCAAAAGTGATTCATCATCACAGGCAATGATGAATTGCTTCTCTTCTTTGTGTTTACGTTATCTTCAGTAGTGTAGCTTATCATTGAATTTTGTATTCATTATTTGATTAATATAATCAAATTCAGTTACTCTCGTGGCTTGTGCGAGATTTCAGTGTTTTTACAAAAATGAATAAAAGGCATTATTATGCAAATTGTCAATTTTCTGTTTCAAATACTTGCACAATAAAAATGTAATTCAGATGTAATTTGATCTTTATGATGAACCATGAATGCTTTAACATTAAAACTTGAATTTTTTTGTACCTATCAATGATGAATTCTATTCAGCTCCACTTGTTTGAGCTCATAGTGAAAAATAGGTAACAAATTGGTGACCTCTGCGGAGTGTTTGCCTGCTAAACACAATAGACCAGTTTATAGCTTATCCATTGGGCATGAAATCCATTTTTGCTCTGTGTTGACTTAGAAAACCATAACTCAACTTCAAAACACACAAACTGAAAGAAACTACTGCAACTCTGTTGAAAATAGAGTTTGAAGAACCAGGTGCAGCAACTACACTTTATTGAAAACATGACAAAACTGAAATGAAACGTGTCAGTAGGCACTTATTGAAAGCATAATTGAAAATCTACCCTACCCTACACTAACCAACAGTGTTAGTGCTTATACATGACCATTTACTGGCTGTGAGAAATAGCTGCCCTTCCTTAATAACAAAGGATGCTTCAAATCCTTAAGATCAATCAAAATGAGATATGTAAATGGTAAACATTTGATTAACTGCTGTAGAAAAGTCTGAAACATCTCAAAAGGCATGCCTTCCTCGTTTGATTGATCGCCAAAGATGTTATTTTGAGGCATATAGCTAAGAGTAACCTGCTGCTCCACAGTTGCAATCACATGCTTTGGCAGAATCATGTCTTGTTGTAATTCTGTAGACCCCTCCTTGGACAAATATCTGATCAGACACCCTTTAGAGAGCATAAAACTTGGCCTCTTACTGTTGTCTTCATGTTTATAAACTGTTGGCACTCCATCTTGCTGATTAGATTGCTCCACTTGCAGTGTAAGATTTTCCTCCTTCCTTCTTGTTACCTTAATTTCAATCTGATCTGAAAGAGTTGGTTCACATAAATGAAATGAAGGAATGTTTGCTTCTTTGGCCTGAACAGGTTGATTGCATACTGATTGCATACTGCTAGCTCATATGGCATCAAACTATCATCAATGTTAGAACAAAAGACCTCTATTATGCCTGAAAACACATTTTCATCTAACTCAAAACTTTGCATTAAGTCCAGATGAGTTTTATCATTTAGTTGTTCCATACCAGGCATAGATGCTACTGTGCATGTGTTATCCTCATTTTCATCAACAAATTGAGGAAGTTCATCAAATAAATCAGAAAAATTCTGAGATTCACTTTCAATTTCCTCTAAATAAACATGCTCAGTTTGCTCTTGTTTGTCATCTAAGCTTGAAACAAAGGATTCAAGGTCATTCCAAAATAGGGCTTCTTCATAATCTTCGTTACTTTGTGGCATGAGAGGGCTTATCTTAGATTCAAGATCATCCCTTTGAAACACAAGTTCTAATCTGCCGGCTTGTTCAATTTTGGTAACCTCGTGCTGTCTCATATGGATTGAGGCTTCAATCTCATCTTGAATTGGAAGTACATCATGTTCTGCAATATCTTTTGAGTGTTTCAAATTAACTAGTAAGTTAGGCTCTTGTGTGCTCTTTTTAGCTTGCTCAATGAAGCCAAGTAATTGATCAAACAAATAAACTGATCGCTCCTCCCCATGTGGTGCCTTCTCAAATGAAGCCTGGGCATCTTGTAAGCGAATATTTTTGACTCGTAATCCCTATACTTTGTTTTCGTCCATGTTATAAATAGCATTAGAAATTTTTTCAAATGAGACAAAATCCAAGGGGTTCAACAGTAAGTTTGAACCAATATCCTCTTCGCATGTAATATGGTAATTTTGAGCTAGGGATACAGTACGAGCAACAACAACTCCCTACTCCTTATGTTCATTCTTTTGTTGCTCTAATTGGTAAACTTCCAAAACTAAATGCAATGGGTTTACGTTTCTGACCTTCTCCATGAGGAGTAAAGTGTCCTTATCAATGGGCTGCTCTGTAACCACACTTAGAAGTTCTTCCTCTTGAAACTGATCTGAAATGCAAGAAGTTGTTTGGATATCAGGCTTTTGAGAAAGAAATGACTTGATCTACTCCTCCTGTATAGCTAACTCCCTTTTGAGCTTTTCTTCAAACTGTCTCCTTTGTGTCTCCAATTCCTACTCATGAAGGTAGGCCTGATACTCTAATTCCTACTGCTGTGTATCAAGCTCCTGTTGCCTCCTAAACTCTTCTATCTGATTTGCGATGTCTAACAATACATCCTTCATGTTATTCATGTTATTCTTCATATAATCAACCTCTTGGAGTTGATTTTGGACATTCGAATGTTGATCTGAAGGCTGAGCAGGGGAGGGTGGGAGGTAAGCATGTTGAGCATGCTGATAGGCTACTGTTGCATGGTTGTTTGGGATAAAACCAACAACATGATTGGCCTGAGACCGCTAATAAGGTTGTGGATAGGCAGGACTTTCATGAAACAGAAGTGGGTATATAAGCTGACTATGAAAACCCGACATCTTTACTCATATAATTAGTTGGAAATCAAAAATAAAGCTCGTGTTTGAAACATACTAGCACTGAGTCTTGTTGAAACCAATAAATTTCCTCAGAGTCGCCAGGTATAAATTTGTACCTCTGAAAGGTGAAAATATACTGTTATATATATTAGGACAACAACTCGTATCTTTGAATTTCTTCTCTGAAGTGATCTTCAGAGTCCCACCCGTCATGCCAAAAACTGTTGTCAAATAGATTGCACTTGAACGCTTGAATGATTAAATTCAGCAATTTGTTGAAACATTAGATCAAACTCAGGTTGTGGGTGACCTATAATGAGATTGAACCTCCGGATTCTAGGCCAACTTCCTATATGATTCTTAAATTAATAACTGGTAACTTGTAGGAAAAGGGATAGAAGTATGTAAAAATGCACGTAAAACTATAAATTAATGGCGATGCACCTAATTGACAAAGACTTACAATTATGATTCACAATAAAATTCTCAGTACTTCAATCTACACAACCTGATTTGATAATCTAATCAAATGCTTAAAACAAAGGCTTTGATTTAACGCAATCTTGAGGGAAAACATGGTTTTCATGACTAAATTGGTTAATCAATACATGCAAAGTGTATAAACAGTGAATTTAAATTGAACTGCATATAGATACTTATGAAGGAGAAAGAAAAATTAAAGGGTTTCCAAACTGAAAACACAATAATCCTTCGATCAAATCCTACACAATAACAATGCCTGAAATCTTGAAGGCAAAACTTTGAAAACGCTGGAAAATAAAGGAATCTTCTGCTAAATAACACAATTTGAACCTGTAAACCTACTATTGTATTAATTTGAATATAAAAGCTGAGTTACATGATAATTCACTTTGCAGAGTGCAAAGGCTGAAAAACAAGAACTAGAGGAAAAAGATAAACTTTTTCCAATATATACAAAAGATGCAACTCCAAAGTGCATGAAAAATGAAACTAAAAGTCAATTTCAATATAGAAATGATAACTCCAAGGAAAAATCCGAGAAAAAATAAAAATCCCTGAAAAGAAGGTTCAAACTCATGCAAAAATGAGTGAACTCAGTCTCAAACTCGTAGTCACAATGTGTATAACTGATCTGTAACTCAAATTGAACTGGAAATCTGAAGATGTGGGCCAAAATATGCAAAATCCACCTTGTTTTTATCAACTCTCCCATGCACATCAGAACTCTATGTCTAAATTAATCATGTATGAGTGATAACCAGTTAACTCAACCTTCCTTCTAAAATAGTTTATTTAAACAATTATTAAAAAAAATCAATAGAAATTGTTTTAATAATGTTAAATAAGATTTACAAATAATATGGAAGGCTTAAAAAAGTTTATTTGATAAAAATATCATATCACTCCTTATATCTCCCAAGCCCATCCCTAACTCAATGCTTTAATAAATATTTTATATGCCTTGGCATATAACTTTATCACCTCCATTTGCATGATTAAGTCATTGACTTCACAATTCAAGACCATGGACAATGAAATGATTTATTTTTGAAAACATAAGGTCAGAATATCCCATCATAAATCATGAAGAAAGCCCATGGAAAGCAAAGAAAAAGGGCGAGTAAATAATGAAACCCTAATCATTCATGATTATTTTTCACTTTGTATTTCTCTAAAGGAGCCTCTGTTGTGCCGCCAATGAGTAGGGTTTGAAGCTTGAACTGCACCCTTGCTTGACTTTACCATGGAGATGCTGAAAGAAGAGTGTGGTAAGTCTTTCTTTGAACATGAAACCGAAAAATCTTCATATCTCATGTATTTCTGAAGCATCTTCTGGCCAAGGCTAATGCCTTATCTTTTTGATATATCTCTTTATGTTGCTCCTCTCTGTGTCTTCTTGGCTGCCATGGAGGATCCTTGTTTTGATTTTCTGAGAAAGGAAGCTGAAAAAAAAACCACAGTTTATGAACTTTTTAGCTTCAAAGAGAACTCAGTCGTGGCTTAAGGATTCTCCAACAGGCATATAATATGGTGAGTTTTCATTTCTTTTGGGCCGCCATTGAAGAGTATTGCGTAAATTTTCTTGAATCCATTTGAGTTTCCTTTCTAAACCACGAGCTTCAATGTATTCAATCTGGGTTTTTTTTTAACAGGCCGTGACAATTTTTTCTCCATTTGCAAGAGAAATCTGGGCTTTCATTTTTATTTTCTTTGTCATCAACCATTCAGATTACTGTCCTCTCATTGCAAACAATCAGTCCCCTTGCTTTGCCCTTTGGTTATTACTGAGTATGCGTACCTTTCTTTCACATCTATATGTTTCTTATGGCGACCTCCATTTACCTCATTGCCATTTCATCTACTTTGCAAAAAAAAAAAAATTAGGAATTTGGAACCCTAGGACATTGAAATCTCAAGCCATGAATGCATATTATATCCTTTTGGTTTTGCAATTCATGCCCTATATGTTATTTACCTTATGTTGAGAATACCAGATATAGGTATGATGCATTAAAGGTTATGGATATTGTCATACTTTGCATTGTCTACAGGCTCACATTATGCATGGCTATCATAGGACTATATTGCATACTGACTATTCCTCCAGTGGACTGTAATTATGAGGTCACTTCCCATGATTGAAATTACAAAGTTCTGTCTTTGTATGGTTGTTGTTTATTTCGTTGGACTGCATTAAACATATAAGCATACTCTGTTCTAAAACTTTGCTCTAAACTGTACCTTCACTTGTTACTATGCTTCAATGTATGATTCTTGGAAGAAGATGAAAGCTTTTGTATCTTGTCTTTTTTAGATCACTACTTCTTCACATATCATCTAGGACAGTCTCTAGAAATGATTGCATTTATGTCTTGTGACATCTTTTGAGTATCCTCTAATGTATAGCAATGTGATGTTCTGAATGGAACTTCACACAACATTGTTACTATATTGGAACTCAAGAAAGGTTTACTCTTGTTGTGCTTTGAGACTATTACATATTGATTACTTTGGGAGTGTAAGCTCTGCCAGTGCTCATATGCATTCTTTCCCTAAAACTGCCTCCTCCTCTATTGACTGTGTTGTTCATTTTATGATAGTTGCTGCTCATTCTCCATGACTGTATTGTTACAAATCTGTACTTTTCAAAATAAAGATTTTGTCTTCATGTAGTTGTATTTTTTGCAGTCTCTCCCAAATAACTTCATTTAAATGATAGAATTCAAGCTTCATCCTGACAACAGTATTGTCAAAGCCTTCCTAATTTCTAAATGAAATTGTTGAATGATTACTACAATCCATAAAAACTTCAAGTATATGCAAGGCTGTAGTAATTATCAAGTATATGCACTGTGTATTCAATTTTTTTAAAGGAAGTAGCAACATTAACATTAATCCCACATTCCTCAAAGAAGAACAACCTCCATGGTAATCATTTATAAGACTATCCCTTCCTTGCTTGATTGCGCCATGTATTGCTATTGTCAACATGACAGTCCTGTAGCATATATTTTTAAACTTCAAGTCATGCCTCTATGACCTTGTTAACTCCTTTTAAAATAAGAGCAAATGTGGACTTGTTCTGCATAATGATGTTCTTACAAATTACTCTGCTCTGTCTCTTGATCTTAAGATGCAATAATGCTGCTCTGTTATCATGTTAACTATTCTCTTGAATCTTTGGATGGACTATGTATGTGCTTTGAAATAGAAAGAAACAACTTAATTGTTTATTGTCTTGTTCTCCCTTCAGCATAAGGGGCTGATTGCCTCATTAAAATGTAATTATGAATGAAAGGTAGAGCTAAAACAAGAGATGATAAATGCAATCAACTACTTCTTAATATATTTCTTTGATTGTTCTTTTGAATTATGAGCAAAAAGATAATTACTCAACTCTGTTGTTACCATGCTATTATACTGCTTGATGACAATCCTAGATGATGACTGTTTCTTTCATGCTTTAATAACTCTCATATATGAACGTTGAATGAGAGAATACCTTCATACCTTCTTGATATGCCAGGCTCGACCCTTGTGGGAGCCCACTTTTCCCCACATATCTGATGAAAATAATCTCGAACATGATGAACTTGTTCTTGCACATTGAAACAAACAAGTTAGTAAAAATAATCGAAGTTGAAAGCTTCCATTGAGTTTCGTGTTCCTTGATTATCAGCCTTTGTAACTCAATCATCTAGTGAATGCCTGATTGAATGTAAATTACATTCCTGTTGGTAGCATAGACATGAAGTAGAATGTAATTCATTATTGCTTAGAGTAAATCTCTAATGCCATTCTTTTACAAACTTGCAGGTTCATGGAGCGTGGAAATGAGTCTGCAACAGCTTGGAGACGCGATGACTGAAGACATCAAGCGAAAGTGATTCATCATCATAGGAAATGATGAATTGCTTCTCTTCTTTGTGTTTACGTTATCTTCAGTAGTGTAGCTTATTATTGAATTTTTTATTCATTATTTGATTATCATAATCAAATTTAGTTACTCTCGTGGCTTGTGCGAGATTTCAGTGTTTTTACAAAATGAATAAAAGGCATTATTATGCAAAATGTCAATTTTCTGTTTCAAATACTTGCACAATAAAACTGTAATTCAGATGTAATTTGATCTTTATGATGAACCTTGAATACTTTAATAGCAAAACTTGAAAATTTATGTACCTATCAATGATGAATTCGATTCAGCTCCACTTGTTTGAGCTCATAGTGAAAAATAGGTAACAATTAGATCTACCAAAATGTTTAATTTTTCTTGGAGAATATTATTTTCACTTTAATTTTTCCTTTGGTGTTTAAATTATTTTGAAATCTTCCATTAGGATGAGAAAATGAGGTATATTTACTAAGTCTCAAATGTTTAGTTTCTTGATAATTGTAGATCTAGCATGAACTCTACTATGGATTTGTATTGGAACCACAAAATTGTATATTAAAGAGTAGTGAATTAAATTGTTGACAACTCATAGGGATGTATGGCATGTGAGATCAAGAAATACCTTTACCATTGAGTATTCCTTGTTTTTTTATAGCTTGGACTATATAAATTAGTGAAGTTTTTTAATCCCGCACAAGCTTTGAATTTTGATGCTCTTTAGTTCTCCAAATATGGTTGTTTCCTAGAGAAGATATAGATCTATGTGATATTGCTTGATTTTTATATGAAGTAGGTGTTGCTTATTAGGGAAACCTATTTTCTTGATATTCTAAGAGAATTTTCATGGGAGATCTTTGATCCAAATTTAAAATGTCTAGATCATCCACTCCCTCCAAAGTGATGTTTTAGGCATCTAGATTTGCATATATCTGGAGCTAATATTAGGTTTTGTTATAAGACAAACCTTGAGAACAAACTCCATTTTGAGTTCCTCTTTCTTGAGAATTATATAAAATGAATTAAACTACTACAAATCAAAGCTTGTTAAATAGAGGTCATTAATGGCACAATGTGATGGTGAAATTATGGTGTGTGGTTCTTTCCACCAATTTTTAAACCCCCATTGAGTCATTGAGCTCGTGGGTTTGGAGCCCTTATGTGATTGTCCTCATGGGTTTGAATCACTCACCCTTCTAGATTCCCTATCTCACTAGGTTGTACTTGTAGGCTCTTAACCCTTACTAGGTTGTAGAGATTGTGGGTTTGTACCAATGTGTTAATTCTAGGGATGAGGTCCCTCATTTGTGGCTTCACCAACTCATAACTATAGTCACAAGTGTTCAATAATCACAACAAATCTTACCAATAGAGTATAACAATATGAGATTTCAATTAATTCGTCATATGATCGACCTTAAATTACATGCGTAGAAGTTTAAATTAGAAATAAACAAATCATAGAAACATAATAATATGACATATGATTAGATGTATGTGGAGAAACCTTTGCAAGAAAAAACTCCAAACAAAAGTACAACACAATTATGAAAATTAATCTTCAAAATCAAGAACACATAATCAACACACTTCTCAACACACTTCTCTCCTAAGAATGTATCAAATATATAACAGGGTGGAGAGAGATCAAACCACAAGTATATTCACCAAAACCATGGTATGGAAAAAATCTAATGCTCCCATGTGCTTAATTAATGCATCCCTAAATATTAACCATTTCTAAAAGCATCTTTGACCTTATTCAATGTAGTAATCACCACTCCCAATTCTAGAGCTCCAAAATAAGACCACTCACTTAAGTTAGCTCCACCCATCATAAGTAAGGATTATCCACTCTCTCCTCCAGCGCCTATAATGGACAAAGTGGTATAAATAAAACTTATAATGAAATTGTAACCATTACTGTTATGTTCCACTTCCCTTATGAATTCCATTAAAATTAATATTATGTTACAAGCAGAAGAATAATCAAATATTATCTCTCATCTACCTAAATGGTGACCAAAGTACCCATTCTCAAAGTGTTGGAGATGTCAACATTATCTATTAGGATTAAAATTAAATATCACACTATCTCAACATTGTCCCGCTTTATATACTTATGCATTACAACTGTTATTACCTAAAATTGCACCCTTGTTGAACCTAGTGTTCAACACCTCAGTGTAACATGGGAAGACCTCTAAAGATGTGTGTTTCTTATAAACATAGGTCAACCTCCGGAGAAGGCCGACTTCATTTGGTATCGGTATCACCTAACTACTGATTCTGTAAGGAAAAGGGAGAAGGAGAATGCATAAAAATGAAAATTAAATTCTACGGTGATACACCAAAATGACAAGAACAATGAGACACTCAAGTTACACTTGAATACTGATGATGGATATGGGACTGCACAACAAGTTTCTGTAGATTATTCAAAAGTATTTCACAAATAGGTTTGACATTTCAAGAAGGAAAAGCAGATTTTCACAAATTAAAAGCTCATGTGAAATTAAGTAAACATAGTTTGTAACCTACATAATACTACTTTTGCAAAGAAAGGCATGCTAACATGAGACAAAGCTATAAGGAAAAGAAAAAATTTCACAAAGTAGCTTGATCAATCACCTGAAAATGCACAATATTTTGCAAGAACCAGAAGGAAAATTAAACCATCAATGGTAACCAAGGTAAATTTTATATATCATGCTCCAAAATGAGTTAAAAAAGTTTGCTAATATGAGAAAGGACTGCAGGAGTCACAGAATTTCGAAAAGCATCAGGAGAACTCCTTTACAAAGAGGCAAAAATACCCTATATACAAAAAGTGTCGGCCCCTCTGGGCTTACAAAAATATCCCTTCATAAAGATCTGCCCTTAGATCTTTTAAATGAAATTAATTATGCATTTGATTGCATCCTCGTGTCCATCTTGGTGACAGATCGCCCTCAGGGGAAGCCTTAAGATCTTTTACATCATTAACTTCTGGTCCTCGTGTCCCTCTTCGAATCTCCTTGCCGAGTTGCCTTGAATGCTTCTGAGTGTTACCATAAATGTAGATTGACTCTTCTGCTAGCAGCGATCCCAGGTGTCATAGACTTGAGGCTTTCTCCTTTCTTCCAGCTTTCTTCTTGCTCCAGATCCTTCCGCAAGTTGACCTCTCTGGAAATAGTCTTTGGTCTCCTCCTAGATTCTTACAGACACCACCACTTGTATATCGAACTAATCCATCGCTTTATTCATAGAGAAAATTCATATTGTTTATGTTTCGTTGATCTTCTTCACAGGGGTAGTCATGACAGTCAAATTGTCAATGGTTCATCTTTGGCTCCCTCTGATTGGGAAAACACATTCCACGTAGGACTCCTGGGCGATCAAAAGTTGCTTAGACTGAATCGCATGTCAGTGAGACACTAATCGTGTCTTCTTGATGCGATTATGCCTTTAAGCGGTTATTGACATAGCTCAAAACCGTCGGCAAGAGTTCATAGCGAGCCCAAAAGTCATATCGACATCCATAGTGGCTGTCACCGAGACCATCAACAAGACTTTTCGCTTTTGGGAAGATCTCATGGCGAGCCCTCAGGAGTCACCGATATCCCTTTCATCGCTGAGACCTTCACCAAGCCCATTCCGCTCTCCTTGAGCTCCTATCATTCCTTTCGATGAGACTCTCACGGGTCAACAAGACCTCTTGCCAAGCTCACTTCATTTGGAAAGACCCCATCGGGTAGGCAAGACTTCCCACTGGGGCATTTCATTTTGGCGAGACCTTTCGCATCGGTGAGACCTCATAGTGAGCACAAACCATTTTCCCTGGGCTTGAAGATATCTTTTGGTGAGACACTAGCAAGTTGGGAAGACCTCACGTCAAAGGAAAAACACTATACCGCTGTGCTCCTCCATCGGCGAGACATCCATGTGTCGGTGAGACCTCTTACCAAAGGCAAAACACTATACCGAGCCCCTTCATTCTTCAGAAGAACCTCATGCTTTCGCCGAGACATCATGGAGACTTTACTTTCCTTTGCACCAAGCTCACTTCCTTTCGACAAGACCCCATCTGGTTGGTGAGACATTACACCGACCGAGCCTTCTGTTAGCGAGTGCAACCTCCTCGGCAAGACATTGCCTTGTCGGTGAGACCTTATATCAAGCTCAAAACTTTTGCCGAGACTTTTTCTTGGTTGTCGGGACATCACGGCGAACTCCTTTCTTTCGCCAAGAGCGTACTTCATTTCAGGGAGACATTGCTTGGTTGGTGAGACGTTACAGCGAGGCCCACCTTTTGTCCCCGTTGACATCTCCTTTCGCTGAGACCTTTGTCTTTCGGCAAGACCTTATGCCGAAGGCAACCCCCTCCGTCGGCGAGACCACCAGACATCAGCAAGACATCACGCCGAACTCACAGCCATTCGGTGAGACATTCACTTCATCGCCGAGACATCTCTCTAAGCTTAACATTACGCCGAGAGTTCCATTCTTTCGGCGAGACTTTGCTGATCGGCAGGACTTCATAGTGAACAAGGGCTCTTTTCCCCGATGACAATCATTTCTCGCTGAGACCTCCGGCCTTCGGCGAGACATTACGCTGAAGGAAAAAACCTTCTCCGAAACCTCCTTCGCCATGTTGGCAAGACCTCGTCGGGTCGGCTAGACCTCTCAGCAAGATGACAATCCTTTGGCGAGCTGGGACGATTTCGGGGAGACTCTCATGTGTCGGCGAGACGTCAAGCTGAAGGGAAAACCTTCGGCGATACTTTACGTAGTCAAAGAGACATTTCCCCAACCAAAATCATTCCCCCGATGCCACCTTTGTGAAATTGTCGGCATGATTATCACCTTCCAAGCGAAGAGATACATGAAGACTCATGGCGACTCGAATGTCCTGGCAACAGGGTTTTAAACTAAGTAGAATGCACTGCTAATTGGCAAGACAACAGGAGGGTCTTGCCGACTTTCTTCTCTGATGAATTTTTTGTGCCTAACTAATCGAGGCATGCCTCCAACAGACCTCCTTGTGAAATATCCTTAGGTGCGTGATCCAACCCCTGATGCAAATTCCCCATTTGGCCCACAAGAACACCTGAAACATAATTTATCTTGCCTGATGAGCCCATAGGTGAAAATCGGGCAACAACAACATACACATAAAACATATAATGTATCACGTAGAGGAATCAAGGGCCATGGCCTCTTTGCACCAAGATAACTTATTTATGTTCATTGGTTTCATAAGCAATTAAATGTAACATTCTCCCAAGTGTTAACCTTTTGTAATATTACCTCATCATTTTTATTATATTTTAAATAAATTGATATTAAATATCAACACATTTGGTATGAGCATGGTACATGTGATTCCTAGTCAAATAGAGAATACTCTAATTGTCACATCTAATCTAAACCATTGTGATATTAGAACCAACTCCAGAGCATAATCTCTATAACCAAAGTACCTTTTACAAGGCATTTGTAGCATCCATGTACTTTTCTTTGGTAGTGGAAAAAGCAACCTTTGGATACCTCTTACTCATCCAACTAATAACATAACCATATAGAGAGAGGATATATCCATTAGTGGACTTTTGACTATCCAAGTCACCTACCCAATCCATATTAACAAATCCCTATATATCTAATAAATTTCCCATATCATTTGATGCATGATAAGATAAAAAGTAATCATGTCTCTCACAAATATTTATATACACTCTTTACATGAGTCTAATGCTCTTTACTAGGTTAGACATAAATGTACTAAGAACTCCCATTGCTTGGGAAACATCCAGTCTAGCACACATCATTGCATGTATTAAGTTACCACCAACACTACCACAAGACTCATTAAACATTTTATTTAAATAAACATATGAGTGAGGGCACATATCCAATTAAACTTTAGTGCATATAGATAAATAAATACTCACAAGTTTATAATCGTTCATAACAAATTATTGTAAAATAAAGTAAACATACTTACTTTATATAAGACTTAGCTTTTTATGAGCTCAATCTAGTTGTTGATTTCCATTCCCATAATGAACTTTGTCACCCTTATATAAATTTCATATCAAATTATCTTGAAAGTTGAGTCTTAATCTCCCTAATCGTCCCCCTTTTTTACTAAAAATATCATGTCATCCGTATACAAGATAATGATTATAATTTGATCATAAATATAGTTAATATAAACATAATGATCCTTTTCACTTCTAATAAACCCAAATTCAAATAAAATATACCAAAAAAATTATGCCACATCCAAGGAAATCATTTTAAATAATACAAATACCAATTTAACCTATAAACCAAATGTTCCTTCCCTTTTAACTTGAAACCATCTAGTTGTCATTGATAAATTTTCTCTTTAAGATCCCCATGTAAAAAGAAATTAACATACATTTGCTCAATCTCAAATTTACAAGCTATATTAATAGATAATAGAATATAATTAAAGACAATTTAACAAAAAGAGAGAAAATTTCACCAAAATAAACTCCCTTTCTTTAAGAGTATCCCTTGGCAAGTAGTTTGACCTTGTACCTCTCTAATCGATGGTTTGTTGTAAATATCTCCTCTTGCATGGATAAAAAGATCCCAACTGTTCTAACTACCCAATGACATAATCTCCTCTTCCATGGATTGCATCTAAGATTCAATATCCTCTAACTTAGAGAAATCACTTTTTCTTAGACACATGAATGAAAGCCTGACAACCAAATTATCTTAAATGTGAAATAGAATGTTTTTACCTATCCAAATCTCATAAGGTTTTTTACAAGAACCCAACAAGAAGATTGATTTACCAAGTAACAAGTACTACTCACAACCTCTACTTGGAAAAACAATAATGAACCATGTACCAATCAACATAATTTTATCCCTTTTCTACCAAGTTTTAATTTATCCTCTCTACCACCTTGTTCTAGTGAGGTGTACATGGAGTAGTTTTCCATTTAATAGTACCTGCATACTTTATAGAACTCATCAAATTTCATAGAATATATTCACCACCATTATTAGATCTTAACACCTTTATTTCATTATCTAATTATTTCTCAACCAAGGCTTTGAAGTCCTTAAAATTAAAGAATGATTTATATTTAGAATGTATAAAATAAACCTAGGTGTATCAAGAGGCATCATCAATGAGCATAACATAATACTGATATTCTCTCATAGAACTCATGTCCACTAGACAAAATACCTTTGAATGAATAATATATAACAATATCTTTACTATATGATTTAAAAAATAGATTATTATGTTTTCTAAAAACACAATGTTCACATGAATCAAAGTGATCATTAGAGTAATAAAAGAATAATGAACTATTTTTTAATTAATCATGGTTTGAAGACCCTTTTCACCAATGTCTAGAGTCCAAAAATTAGTGCCACATCATACATGCATTTTAAAAATTGTTACAGACTTTGGAAAAGTTATAAAATGTAGAGGCATTCAGACTAATCAAAGTCCCTAACCAAGATTCTTGAGATAATACCAAATTTCCTCCCATCAACCTGTAACTAGATTTTTCAAATGTCATATGAACTCAAAAGTTATTTCTAGACACAAATTTTCTCACAAGTCCTAGAATATGAAAAGCATCATTGATATTTTTTATCCTCCATCACCAAAATACGATTGTACCTTTCCCTGGCCAATAAAAAGCATGTATTCTTGTCTCTAAGGAAAACTTCTATTCCATCATAATCCTTGTATGATGAAAACGACTATGTATGGGGAGTTACATGGTAGGAGAAAGTTGAATTAATGTTCAAGCATCATCACTCATAGAGTTAGCTAAAATAAATAAAGCATTAGAATCATCATCATTAGAAGATTTGTTTATGGAGAAAACATAAAACTTCATTTTGTTTCTAAGTTAATTTTTCACATGTCCTTTCTTTCCACAGTTCCAATAGTTAACCCTACTCTTTCCAAGGGTTTTCAACTATTCTTTTGACTTGGATGATCTATATTTCTTATTTTTCCAATTAGACTCACCTTTTTCCTTGGGCCTTCCATAGACATGGAAGGCATCCATCAAACCATCATCCATGGATATTCGTATCATAATCCTAATAAATCAATGTAGCAATAAGATTATCCATTTTTGGATAAGTAGCACTACCACTGATAGAAAAATTAAATTTACCAATATCTTCACAAAGATAAAGGTATGAAGATACATTTATATTCTTCATCAAGCTTAACATCTAGAAAATCTAGCTAAAACTACATCAAAATAAATTTAGAAATATTTAATTATTATATAATAGATTCACCATCCTTTATTTTTACAGAATGAAAAAGTCTTTTCATATATAATTCATTAGTCAAAATTTTAGTTTGGTAGATATACCTGTCCTATTCCACAATGCATACACAATGGTCTCCTTTGAGATATTGAAGAGGGTTTTTAAGATACAACTAGAAATGGTTCCTTATGCCTTCCCTTTTTTTAACTTTACATAATATACATCTTACATTCCTTTAAGCTTTTCCTCTTTTTCGACAACTTTCTACGAGTCTCTTTCGTCCAATAGATCCTCTATTTTTAAAATATCCATAATCATAACAAGTGTCACTAAAATTATCAATTTATGAATGGAAGATGGAACCATGGTTTCAATTATAATATATGCAAAATCAATCAAATCAAAAGTTCCCACTATAACCAAAAAGCCCTCAACACTTCAAGAAATGTGTCATCATCTTTAATCAAAACTATTAGCTCTAATACTAAATGTCAAAAAATATGATAAATGAAATCTCACAAATAGAGCATGTAAATCTATATTTCTAATTAATTCATCACATGATAAATCACAAATTAAATGTGTGGAAGTTTAAATCAGCAATAGATAACTATAAAGCCATAAAAAATATGACTTATGACACTAGATGTTCCTAGAGAACTCCTTTTAGAAAAAAATCCACTAGAAACTTGAAAACATGAGTATGCATTAATTTTCAAAAGAAAGAATACATAATCAACACACTTCTCTCCTTAATTTGATAACATTATGACGACACCTATGTACCTATAGATAATTCATATGAAACAACTATCTAATGCATACAATATATAGAGAATCAAAGAGATGAAACCGCAACTAGATTTACCAAAACCAAGACCACTCAAAACCATGGTATGATGAAAATTCAACACCCCTTTGTGGTCAATCAATACACCCATGATTAGTAACCATTTACAAAAGCATCTTTGACCTTATTGAAGGTAGTAGGCACCACTCCCAAGTCTAGCACTCCTAAATTATACCACGCACTTAAGTGGACCCCACCTATCACAAGCAAAGGTTCTTCACTCTCTTATAGCATCTAGAATGGAGAAAGTGGGTAAATGAAGTCTAGTCAACTTATAATTGTCATTCTTTTGCTCCACTTCACTCATGAAATTAAATAAAATTAATATCACAACTTACAAGGAGAATAATAATTAAAAATAGTATCTCTCATCCACCTACATGGACATCCAAGCACCCATGAACCCAATGTGTTGGATTGTAGTGTAGAAAAAAGTAACCCTTTTTCACACTTAATTTGAGAATAATTAATACTAAAATTAACTTAATTATGCATTGATTTAGTGTTGTAATGTGTTTTACACATTCACACTAAGTCTAGGACCCTTTTAACTAAAATGGGCCTAATTATGCCTTATTTAGAGTGTTTTAAAGTGTTTTCTTACACTTTCACACTAATCTAGGGCTTTATAAATTAATTGAGGTTAATCGAGCTTAATTGGCCCCTTTAATTCAAATCCAAGCCTTATTAATTACATTTTTTGAAGGATCTATCCCGACACTCATTAATAATATTGCATAACATTTAAATTAGCAAGGTTTGAGTCCTAGAAAACTATGTTAGGACCCATTTGCCACTTTGGGCGAATGGGTCCTCCTTACCTAGGACACCCTTTTTTTAACATATTTGAGGTGGGTTTTTTAGTAATTTTTCACCTCCTTGAAGCTTGCTCTTAGAAAATTGTGCTAGGACCCATTCACCACTTTGGGCGAATGGGTCCTTCTTACTTAAGACACCCATTTTTGAACTTATTTGTGGCAACATTTTAATGATTTTAAATCCTAGATCTAATGTCGGCTTGTGTTATTTAAATTTCAGGGTTAAATCTTAAGTTATGTATAAATATAAGGTTATTTTGCATAATTTCACTACTAGAGAAGATAAGCAATCTTTGAGTCTAGAGAATTTTCATGAGATCAAGCATTCATATTCAAGAAGCAAGCAAGAGTGAAGTTTTGGAGTAGCATTACAAGTCTTCAAACTCATATTGTTTCAAAGATCAAGCATTATTGAAGGATTGATGATAGATGCCTATGGAGAACCATGAGGGAATCTAGGTGTTGGGAGATGCACACAACATACAACCAAGCCTAAGGACTTGTTTCCTAAGTGATTCCATCTTCTATGATCATCCTACTTGCAGCCTAAAGAGAGGTATATTTAGATTTGTGAGTTATTGAGAGGATTTGGGATCTTCTATAGTAGGTCACTTTCATGTTTCATTTTAGGGTTCTATTCAAACACAATTGAATAAGATTTCCTTTGCATTTTTAAGGATCTTAATCTTAGACACACTTAAGATTAGGATTGCACACACATTACATATTTTAGATTTTCATTCATCATCAAGGTTTAATTACTAACATGGGGTTTGATTGAGGCAAACCCCTATCCACCAACAAGCTTCAAATTTTTTCTTGTAGATTATTAGCAAATCTGAATCTAAAAGCAAGAGTTTCAAGTTGTAAGGAAGGAGTACAAACCTGGAAGTTGAAGATCAGATTCAGAGTTTTCCAAAAGGGCTTAGTAGAACCCATTCACCCAAGTGGTGAATGAGTCCCTGTTAGGGTTTTAGAGACAACAAACTATTACACTGTACAAGCTTCATTTCCAGATTTAGAGCTCCTCGAATAGGTACACCAGGAACCATTCACCCAAGGTGGCGAATGAGTCCCTATTAGGGTTTCAGGGATAGCAAGATTTGATTAGGTGCACAACATTCCCTATTCTCTATTTTTTCAGAAAAGTTACTGTTTCTCTCTATTTTGTGCTAGATTCATTTATTGTATGTGATAGACCTAGAATTAGGGTTAATTTACTAGTTCAATTTCTTCTCCCCATATTGTGATTTAACTCACCACTCTGTCCTTGTATAAAGGAGAGATTGCAACAAGATCCCTAAATCTTGACTTAACTCACCTCTTAATAGGTTGATAGTTATTTAAAGGTTTTGGATCTCATTTATTGAATGAAACCATAGTGGAAAAGAGGGTTAGACATCATAGCCCTCTTTTTCTATGTTTCATGGATATGTCAATATTATACATTATTATTATAATTAAATATCACACTATCCTAACTATACCCAAATTTTTACCTTTAGAATCATATTTTATTGTGTAAAGAGTGATATAAAGGTTACCTTATTGTGACTCTTTCTTTTGTTTGTCATACTTTAATAATTTGTTGAGCCTAAAAGATTATTTTATTGTTCTTGTGTTGGTCAAGATTTAATTTTTTATTGTAAATTTTGAGCTAAATTTGTTATACTTCCTACTTAATTGAGATGATTATATCCCTCGAAGGTCATTCAATGATGCAAATTGATTCACTAGTTTTATCTCCAGAGTTGTGGAAAATTTTTCATTATTTTCTTAGGTATACATGATCTATTATATATATTATCATTAGTCTTTTACTTTTATCAACAATATTTTGTAGAATGTTTTTTTTTTTTTTATATTCAAGGGGTAAACGCTTTTGGCCGGAGCTATGAACCGGAATACAACCATTCAACAATACCACCCTGATGGGGTTTGAACCTTGGTGGCAAGAACAAGAATGCCACCTATAAACCATCACACCATGCCAATACTGGCAATATTTTGTAGAATGTTCATTATGTATATCCTTAGTAAATTTTTTTTATGCGATTCCAACCTTATTGACTTGGTACAAATTTATTTTGGACTAGACCCTTGTCAGATATACCTAAGCAAGGTGGATGTCTTCATGAAAATTTCTACATTTGAATAATTTTTTTAGTAATCAAGTAGTTGCTCCCATTCTAGTCCATCTTAGTTCAAGATAATCATATTTGATAGTATTTATCATCTATATTAATACATATGATCAATCCTAGGTTTTGTTTTATCTCATAAGAGGTGATATATTCTCAAATTACTATGCTAATTTGTTGCAATATTATCTATCTAGTACTCACTAGGTAATAGTAGAAGAAAAATCCAAATTGGACTTTATTAGGTCAATCTTTAGTGAAATGGAAGATTGGAACCCAATGCTTCAAGAATAGTTCAATTTAGTTGATGTAAAAAATGCCAAAAATGTCCTTTTATGCACATGAGAAGGGTCTCTAACATCCACAAAGGCTCCTATTTATTTTGGATCAAATATTTGAGGGTTTAGGGTTCGAAGAAAGCTCCCAAGGAGTAAAAGATCAAGGTGCATTCTTTGAATAACTAGACGTAGCCTTCCATTTCAACCATAATAAAATTTATCTTTAATGAATCACCTATTTTGATAAAACGATAATTTTACTTCTTTACTAAGAAATGTGAGATGTGTATTGTGTTATTTGAATGTAAATGAGAGAATTTTTAGACTTGAGTTATTTGGTTTAACATGACTTTATGTGGTAAATCATTAGATCTAAATGTATGGGTTCCATAAGGAAGAGGAATGAACATGGAAGGATAATTTAACTTTATGTTTGCTAAAGGAGCATGAGAACCTCCAAATAGTGAAAATAGTTTTTTTTTTTTTTTTTTTAGTTATATATAATATTTTTCCTTTTAAATTTGATGTTTGTTTTATGTCTATACAATATTTTTTTCCTTTCATAGTTAATGTTTGTTTTATGATGTTAGGAAACACGTATTTAGGAGTAAGACCATAATAGACGTAGATTATACAATCCAACTCTAAGGTTTTGTGATGGATTCACAACTTCCTATTTACACAACAAGGAACTTAATATTTCATCCTTACAAATAATATAATCCATAACAAGTAGATATAATAGCCAATGTGGTGTTTGTATGAGAAAACCACACACATATTCATCTATAGGAAATTAATTATCAGGATTTGCATGTTTCCACCCAAACCTCTCTTAGATCTTCTTATCCATTTTAGAACATAATAGATCTATTAATGTCTATTGTCTATGATTTGGATCTGACCCATTCTAAGTTTTTGGTGCATCCTGAGTAGTCTAACCTTTCAAATCGCAAAAAAACAATTAATTTTGAAAATCCATAAAAGTTGGTGTAAAATCCTTTTGTAGGACTGATCCTACCCTCATTTTGTCCTATGTGGCTATTTTTTATGTCAAAACTTCTCACCTTTTGAGAGATTTTAAATTTTTAAGTCCCTAGCCGGTAATTTACAAAATGTCAAAAGTTAGATCTTGGGCGTTCGGAGCAAAAACAATTTCTGGATTTTGTTTAATAGTGATTACATGTCATCCTGTCTAAATTTCATGAAGAAAGGATTTTCTAGTTGAAGGATATGGAATTTTTCGTCTTCTAACTCAAGGTTGTAATTTAAAATTTAAATAGTGTTCAAAACTTAACAATTTTTTTGCACATAGAGTTTGACAAGGTTATAATAACTTTGTTGGGCAATGAGATTGTTATAACCATTAAATTTGTCGACAAAAATAAAAGTGGAAGTTTAAAGGCATCGAAGTTTTAGAAGGTTTTAAAACCTTCATCAAGCAATGGTTATCCGTTATACAAACTTCTTAAAGGGCTGATACATTACACTATCCGCTGAGAGAAAAGTCAAATTAAATTTGTACTATACGGTAGTTCTAAGACTTGCTTCGGAGGCTACAGCAGGTTAGGAAACTTCTACATCTCACCGACAACCAAATTCATACTCTATAACTGAGTCTCCATGATTGCAGATGGTGGGTATTATGAATCTGAGGCCATGCCAATATTGGAGTACAAATGAAGAAATTGGTGTGTCATGATAAACAGACTTTGGCACCATTGTTTTCCATGTATGTATACATAATCTCAATGGTGATAATCTCGTGCCAATGTGGAGTATTTATAAGAAGTTACAGGAGTTACTCGAAATGGATTCATTAATCAGGTTTGAGGAATTTTAAGGAAATGCAATTGGCAGGTGTAAAGACAACCCTCTCGAGCTTACCAACATCCTCCCTACCCATACACAATGGGAGCTTCGGAGTAAGTGAACAAGTTCGTAAATTGTAAAAAAAATGCCTTGAAGGAATGTCATATCCCGGAGGCAAGTTATTGTAAGAAAATTGGTCACATTAAATGAAACAATCTAAAAGATAGTCTTGTAGTGTTATAATACGTACTTTGATGATCCTATAATTGATTGGTTTGAACCTACGAACAGAGTCAATAATTTACATGATCGTTAGCTTTAAATAAAGTACATACGATATCCATTATAAATTCAGTGGAAGGATCATTACGATGTAAATGTTTTTGTTTGACCAAAAGGTGATCTTCCCTTTGAAACTAAGGTGGAGATAAATAACATGAACCCATTTTCGAGCAATTGATTTTGAGATAACATTAAGAAGGTCAAAGAGATACAATTGAAACTTTAAATCACCTTTCACATAAAAAGAACATGCTTTTGGTGAAAACTAAAAAAGGATTGGCGAGACTTGAGGATCCAGAAAATAATGTGAGACAATTGCTTATTTCATGCACAACATGGCTATTGCTAATGGTGGTAAAGTTACTGTAGGGAAATTTATTACAACACTGAATCAAGTGGTGTTTGCTTTTAGTGATCCATTGCAAATGTGTGGAGCATATATGGTTGAAAGACAATAGACGGATTATCATCTCTCTACTGGCAGCAATGAAGGTGCAGTCAAGGGTTAAAATACTTTTCAAAGCAAGAATAATTGGAAAAAATTACAGGTGAAGAATTCCTAACAGGACTCTAACAGTGTATGCTTCTTTAATATGTCCTAAGGATGGTCGGATTGCTACCTTCGCTCATTGGAAGCTCGAAAAAAGTGGATATTTATAATTTTAAAAAGGAGCGGTTTCAGTAACATCGTATTTAATGAAATAAGTTGTAAAGGAATGTCATGTATCATGGAAAGGGAGTAACGACCAAAGGTTAGCGAAAGTAAAAGAAGGTGAAGAGTTTCTTTTACTTTGGGGAATTTATTTATTGTAAAAGTTTCAAAGGGGCTTATTATTCAACTGAGTGCTGGGGGAAGAGAGGAGCAATTTTATTTTCTTTCAAACACAATTTGTTGTACAAAGATATTGAGTCTGTGAACTCATGTTTTCACATTGGAGAAATAAAAGGGATGTTTTAAATCTATTAATTTGTTAATGTTTTTTTTTATTGCAAATGTCTTGTGCATCTTTATAATTATTCTTTGGTGTATTATCTGCTATATTGGATTGTGTATGTGTTTATTGTAGAATCTATGAATTCGAATTAATTCATCCATTGAAAAGAGTTATTGTTCATCATTCCTAATTATCATTCATGGGTGTGAAATGGGTGATTTATGTATCATTTATTTGCACTCTCTTTATTCTAAGTTCATCATTCACATCTGTGTCATGGTTATGTACAATTGTTAGTTTTCCTTTTCTACTTTCCGGTTAAAAGCATACCCAAAAATCAATCAAATCATATGAGGGAGTTATAACTCTAAAATTTAGAGGGTGATTATTTCTTATAAGGAACGATTATTCAGAGCTGTTGGGGACAATTGCATCTTTTCAGGCAAAGAATCAAGATTATTGGAATAAAACTTCAAGATGCTGAATCTATTAGCCAACAATGCCTAAGAGTGGCTACAAGTCTTCTAATTAGATTCATCAATCATGGTTACTCCAAAGGTAATTGGATTTTATGATCACATCTCAAGATCCATATGGTTTGATGAAATCTAAATGAATATATCCAAGAATAAACTACCATGTTAGTTGATGATGTAGGTAGAAAGATTGATTACAAATTTAATGCATCATTTTCAGGTAAAGAGAAAACTCATTACACCCATTAGAAAAAATCCAATAGTTGGAATAAAACCAAAGTACATATACCTATATGATAAAATCTAATCAATTAATCAAAGCAGAAAATTTAAGAGCTTTTTTTATGTGTAGAATCATGAAGATTGATGAAAAAATATGATTTGAGATTTGATTCCATGAGAAAAAATTAAGACACCTCAAATGTGCAACATTGGGTCTTTACTTCAACACACTTATATTTCAAGATCTATTTAATAATTGATTCTCTCCATGTATGAAAAATAGTACAATTAAGATGCTATGAAAAATCCTTTTAATGACATCAATTCTAATAAAATTGGATGTTTATGTTTCCACATTAATGATATTAGTGGAAATGTTAATAAGAAAATTCAAATAAGAGAGGAGAAAATATTTGTCTTAGCAAATAATTATTTTTATGGAGATCCTTTAGTACATGAAATAGCCTTGAATCATGCTCTACAATTTAAAAATTATCTTATCATTTTATTATTTTATTTTTACTTGTGTAGCTAAATATTAATGTTTACAAGATACAAATTCAATATGTTCTATTGTAAGGAGAATTTCTCTTCACATGAGAGAGTGCTTTATATTCTAGAAGAGGGTACAAGGACTCAAAACAATGTAATGGTTCTAACAAAATAACAGGGTAAAAGCATAAAGTTGTGTCACACTTTTATCCAACTTATCAACATAAATGAATTTAAGTATTTCTAACTAAAAAACAATTTTGGTCAAACATATGATCTATCTATATTCATTGTAGATAAGTTAGATACATCCACAACTTTTTCAAATAAAATTGTTCACTAAATGCATATATAGCACCACTTTGGGGACAATTCACCAAAAAAATAATTTATTCAAAAAACTTGATGTTTCAACAACTCCTACTCATGTAAATGACATTTTTCTAATCAAAACATCCCATTGTAAATCTATAAGTGTAGTTTTCAAATATATATAGTTTTTAAAATTTTAATTAATTTTTATATTTATCTTTTATTTTTACTTAAATTATGTTATCAACACCAAAATATAAGGTTGATTATCTTATCAAGAAAAATACTAAATTTTTTCAAAAAAATATGGTGCACTAGATAAAAGATTCTATGTCAAGATGGTATCTTTTTTTTCTATTTTGGATAAATAGTTAAGACAAAAGGTGACATCCCACGAGAAAAATTATGTTTTCAATACACACATTTATCAAAATTGGAAAAAAAGAAATCCATGCACTAAAGTTTTAACTTTTAAATACAAAAAAAAATTACTATATAAAGAGTGACATCTCGTTTAAATTTGAATTTCATACAAAAAGCGATGAGGAGGAGCGACGGTGGGTGCAGTGTGGGCTTGGAAGCCCACCGTCTGTGAGGCTGCGGCTGCATGGTCCTGTCTCTTCGTGCATGCAAATTCCCAAAGTTGATTAGTGGAGGGTTTTGGTGTTGGGT
This sequence comes from Sequoia sempervirens, assembly GCA_007258455.2. NCBI lineage: Eukaryota > Viridiplantae > Streptophyta > Pinopsida > Cupressales > Cupressaceae > Sequoia > Sequoia sempervirens. The sequence goes on along the minus strand of VDFB02261796.1, from coordinate 35,962 downwards.
GTGGGGGGTCTTTTGCTGCGTTTGGGGGGGTCTTCTGTTTCCTAGTTTCCTTTGGTTGGTGTGTGGGTTGGTGGGACTATGGTGGAGCAACAAGTTTCTAATAGTTTGGTGGTGGTTGGAGGTGGTGTGTCTCTTAATGGCTCTTCTTTGGGTATGAAAAATCAACAATCAGAGTCGTTTTATGTGGGGGAGGGTCCTAAATTGAAGAAAGTGAAGGGTTGTTTGCCCAGAAGCCAAGATCGTTCAGTTTTGGTCTTTTCTCTAGATTTGGTTGTTGATGATGTTTCTTATTGGAGAAGATGTGCTCTAATCTACAAATTTCTTGGGATTCATATACCTCTGTCGACTTTGGAAGCTTGGATCAGGTGTATGTGGTAGGTCGAGGGAGACTTGGAGCTTATGGTGGCTGCAAACAGTTATTTTTTGTGGTTTTTTCCAATATGGCTGATAGGATTTAGGTTTTTAAGGGAGGAACCTACTTTTATAATCATGTTGGCTTGTTTATCAAACCTTGGGATATGGGTTTTAATTTAGCTGAAGAATTATCGTTGAGGGTTCCTGTCTAGGTCTGACTGCCACAACTTCCCTTAGAGTTTTGGAGAGAAGATATTTTACAACAGATTACTGCTCTTCTTGGTAAGCCTGTTGCAGTTGCTCAACAAACCCTTGAAAAAAAGGTTATCTATTTTGCTCGTATTTGTGTGGAGATAGATTTGAATAATCGCTTGTCAGATTCTCTAGAAATTTGTCTTAAGTCTTTGTGTTGGGTTCACCTGCTTTATTATGAATCTCTTCCTTTTTGTTGTTAGTTTGTCATGAGTATGGACATCTTTAGAGGCATTGTCCTAGGGTAAATAAATCTCCTCTTGCTAATAATTCCCCTTTATCTTCAACACCAAAAGGGGTTAAGGAGGACAAAGGGAAGTCTCCCATGACAGAGGGTGAATTGGATAAGGATGGCTTTGCACCAGTTAAGCCTCAGGCTAAGGGATGGGGTCAAAATAGATCTTTCAGGGATAGGTAGGCTGAAGAGGGCTTTAATCGGTTTGAGGTGTTGGACACTTTAGTATTGGAGGAAGGAATCCCGAAGGATGTGCCTTATGGTGTTGCAGGTATGGGTTGTGATGTGGTGTAGGGATGGGGATCTGATCATGATCTTCATTTCTCATAGGGTGTGCAAGATCATCTGGTGTCCCCTAATGGTCCTATGTAGGATGATGATGATGATATTGTTTTAGTAGATTTGGCTAAGGAGGGGCTAGCTTCTGGCAAGAGAAAGGGGTCTTCTCCATCCTTGGGAGTGCAACAACGAACCCTTATGAAGGGACCATTTGAGTTCTCTTCGAAAAGTGGCTGTAAGAAGGATCTTGAGAAGATTAAACTCACTAGATATTTACTGGTGGAATCTGGGTCTGTTAAGCCCATTGATGCCCACTTTTTCCAATCTCCTCCATGATTATTCTCTCTTTGAATGTAAGGGGGTTGAATAGCACCTCCCATCAAAAGGATATTCATGATTTGGTTGCACTCCATTCTTCGAACATTTCTTGTGTTCAAGAGACTAAACTTTCAGTTGATTTCATGCTTCAATGTGCTTCTCATATCTGGTATTTTGGTCAGTGTCAATGCATTGGTTCTCAGGGGAGATCTGGGGATTTGGCTCTTTTTTGGGATCCAAGAAAGATTGCTCCCATTTGGTGGATTTCTAGTCATTCTACTATCTCCATCATTGCCTCCTCTTTGGAAATAGGTGAAACTATTATGGTTTCTAATGTTTATGCTTCGACTGATATTCGAGGAAAAATTTGGCTTTGGGCTCATATAAGGTATGTAAGATCTTGTGCTCCTTATCTTCCTTGGGTCTTAGCTTGTGATTTCAATTCTATGTTGAGTTTGGAGGAGAAAAGAGGTGGGTTGCCTCAGCTTGGGCCCACTTCTAATATTTTTCGGGAGAATGTAGATTCTCCAGCCTTAATTGATGTTAAGCCTTCTAATGGGGTTTTCACTTGGAATAATAGATGGAGTGGAGAGGAAGCTATTTCTGAAAGGTTGGATAGATTTCTTGTCTCTTGTTTTTGGGTGGGGGGTAGCTTGGTTACTGGTTCTGAGATTCTTAATTGGAGGGATTTTGATAATTGGCTAATTAAGTTTTTAGCAACCTTTTTTACATTTCCTAAGAATCCTCATTTTAAGTTTTAGCTTATGTGGCTTTGGGATTCTTCCATGCATGATTTAATGGCCCAATGGTGGTGTGATGGAGGCCTTGCTTATGGTACAACTATGTACACCTTTGTTAAGAAACTTCAATATGTCAAATATCACCTTAAGAGATGGAATATGTTGTGTTTTGGCAACCTACGAGCTATGAAGAGGAATGCTTAGGCCCACCTTGATGAGATTACTCACCAAATTCAGGACTCTGGTTTCTTGGATTCTTTAGGTAGAGTTGAATCCTAGGTTGCGAGAGTAGTGGAGGAGTGGGAGCTCCGTGAGGATATTTTTTGGAAACAAAAGGATCAGATTGATTGGATTTAGGAAAGGGACAAGAATATTGCATTCTTCCATCATTTTGTACAGGCTCGTTGTAATAGGAGTTTCATTTCCTCTCTAGTTAATTCGGAAGGGCTCCACATTTCTTCTCTACAGGCTTTGTCTCGTGAGGCTAGACAGTTTTATTCTGCTCTTTTTTCTAAAGATTCACCTCCAACAGAAGATGTGTAACATTTCTCTATGCAACCTTGATGGGTAAGAGCCAAAAGAGGACTAGATAATTTTTTTTTGAAAACATACAGAATAACTTACACATAAAGCAGTTGCTAATACGATATAACAACAAACATGGGCAAGCATGGTTGTATGCAACCCAAAGGAGAGGACTAATCCACCCTCTAGAGAAAAATCCAAACAAGAGCAAATAAGATAGCTCCAAAACTTTTGCTCCGGAACCCCCTGCTCTGGAACTTCTTGCTTCGGAACTTCCTACTGCTTCGGAGCTCCCTGCTCTGGAACTTCCTACTCCAGAACTTCCTACTCTGGAATCTGCTGCTCCAGAACTTCCTGCTCCAGAACCTTCTTGCTCTGGAACCTGCTGCTCCAGAACCTTCTTGCTTTGAAACCTGCTGCTCTGGAACTTCCTGCTCTGGAACTTCGTAGCAGTGACACAAAACAAAAAATAGAAAGCGTCGATGATCCAGAACTTTGTAGACCAATACAAGAAGGAAATATACAAGCTCAGATTTTTGCATGAAAACTTTTGAAGGAAAATCCATAATGATCATCATAATACAAGTGAGTCCAATACCAACATCGAAACTTGTAAACCAAATATAAACATCACATTTCTTCTCATTTTAATCTATATGATTACATTTTCAATCTCAAGCAATTACAATACACATAAAGGAATATATAAGAGTACAAAGGCATAACAATAAATAAAATACATCAATGTATAAGACAAGTACAAAAGAGATCAACTTCAACTGGTGCTCCAATAACCTGTACACTAGTCCCCAATGGTGGTGGCAACACCTCCCTACCATGTGGACTCAAAAGAGGCTACCCCACTGTGCCTGAAGGTAGTCATAAGGTCAGAGTAGAAAAAAAGGAAAGGGTAACATATAGCCAATGCTCACATTAGACACAAAGAAAACATGGAATACAATGCATTAAAGCCAAAATCACAACATGAAGATGCTCATACAATAACATGTCGGGTACTACTCATGACTGCTGAGGTATAAAGTACAAAAGTGCTGATCAAATAGAATGTCATCATGCATGCTCGAAGGGATGGCACCAGACGAAATCGAGTGCACCTCTCATATAGACGAGGAGACTCAATCATGCCTGTATCAACGCCCTATAGATGGATAACTCAACGCCCTACAGATGGACAAGCTTTCTTGTTTAACCAAACGAGGAATCCATAGCAAACATGAAACAATGAAAAGCCACTAAAATCATCATAAAACCCATTTAAAACAGCCAAGCAACATTGCTACTAAATCATTTAAACAATTGATCACAAATGCCAACAAGTAGATTACACACCCTTCAAACATTCACCATTAATTTCATAAAAGAAACCAATCATATAATCAGTAATAACCTCATCAAATCATCTTGTAAAACCATCTTTAAAACAGTTAAAATCACTAAGTGACAGAGGCACAAAACAAGGATTCCAGTTGCAGCTTGAAAGAATGAAAATAGGGCATAATTTTTTTTTTAGAAATTGAAAGTGCCTAGATTAGAAATCTAAGTTTGACCTAGATCAGATTTTGATGTTTCTAGATGGATTCTACCTTTGGTTTCCAAGTTTTTGACAAAAAACAAGGTGTAGTACTGAAAAACGTCATTTTTAGTCAAGTTGGACAAAAACATGAAAATTGAAAGTGTCCGGATTAAAAATTGGACAATGACCCAGTTGAGATATGGGCATTTCTATGTGGAATACAATTTTATTTTACATTTATAACAAGCGGTACAAGAGCAGCAAAAAAAAACGTTATTTTAACAAGTAGGCACAAATTTGGGCAAAAATGAAAGTGCCTAGAATTAAAATTTTCCAAAGACCTAGTTGAGATCTTGGCATTTCTACATGAAATCCACCTTTAAAGTTCATTTTTAGCAAGGGGATAATGAGCACCAAAGAAAAACATGTTTTTACAAATTGGGCAAAAATGAAGAATATGAAAGAACCTATAAATCAGATTTTGTTCAACCCATTTCATATTTGTTGGAAATGAACAAAAAATTTCCATACCAAATACTACAAGGCAGCAAATTGAATTTAAAAAATCCATCATTCAAACCCTCAAGCAATACAAAAATGAAAAAGAGGAATTCCTCCAATTTTCATAAAATTAAAATAACCCAGATCAGAAAAAAAATCTTAGCCATACAAGAAACATGAGTAAATGCCCAAATTACCAACCATACAAGATTGAAGGATAACAGAAGAATACCTCAATTTTCTCCAAAACAAAAACAAATGAATGCTCTAATTGTAAAGCACGACTGGATTCCAAACTGGGGCAACAAGCAAGAAATGGCATGCTAAAATCAACAAACAGATGCCCACAAAATCTTCTCAACAAAAATTCCACATTTCTCCCCAACTCTATCGCCCAATTCATGGGGTTTTTCCTTCTCCTTCTAAAACATAAAATTTCTTCCTTTCCAAAAGAATAACCCCCCAAAAACAAAAATGAATATATATATATATATATATATATATATATATATATATATATCAAAGACAAGGCTTCCCCTTTTTTATTTTATTTTAACTAACTCCTCCACACAATAAAAATGAAATAAAATATTTTATTAAGCAAGCTATTAATGCTCTCCAAAGAAATTAATTAAAATTACTAATGTACAATATTCTCTCTTTCATATAAAAAAAAAAATATACATCAAACATAAAAATACATAAAGCCCCCAAATAAATTTAAATAAGACTATGAGAGTACACCAAATGGATTAATAAAATCATTTAAAATATCATATTTAAAATCTCATGAATAAAACCATTCAAATCTCCCATCAATAAAATACTATAAAATGCCATATATGAAATCATGAAAAGACGTCAAGGAAACCACATCAAGACATCGACAACCAATTAAATATATGGCCTCATAATACATTCACGAAAACCATAACAAAATACCTCAATGAGACATACTGGTAAACCACATACAGCTGAAAGGTGCTCCAGACATACGGCTGAAAGGTGCTTCGGACATTATCGTTAGGTAACCAGACGATAAAACATCAACAAGGAAACACTGCCCTAACAGGGTACAGTGGGCTAGGATAGGGGAAATTTGGCCTGTGACTACCTCTAGTAACCACCATAGGGAAATAGGCGTACGCTCAGGCCTATGGATTCAGGCGGAGTCGATACTCAGTACTTGCATCACTCCAATTACATGTCAAAGTACATGTGCATATAACATATATCATACAGTCAAGGCAACATCAATCATCAGGAAGAGGGTCATGATATTGTAAGCCTCTCGGATACGAGTGTTACGACATCATCCATTTCCTATCCATAATCATATAAACATGTAATCTAGATTAATAGCTAAACATGATAACCTTTCATATAACCATCAATGTCTAATCTCATTATAACAACATTTAACATTTTAAAATATCAAATCAAAATCAGAATGCTACCTTACCAGCCTGGGTTTAGAGAGGTGTTACAAGATGAGGAGAATTTGATCCTTGATTGCATTCCCTCCCTGATCACCAATGATTTCCTTATCCGTCTGATTTCTTTGTCTAAATTGGAAGAGGTTGTTTTTGGGATGAATAAGGGTAAAGCTCCAGGTCCAGATGGTTTTCCTGTTGATTTTTTTTAGGAATTTTGGGATATTATAAGTCTAGATTTGTTAGAGGTTGCTAGGGAATCTCTTCACAGTAAACAAATGCTTTGCACCTTGAATTCTACTTTCTTGGTTCTCATTCCTAAAAAGGAAGGTGTTGATCAACTTGAATTCTTTAGACCTATAATTGCTCTTTGTAATATGGCATATAAGATTATTACTAAATTGATTGCAAAGAGGCTGAAGGTGTGTCTCCCTTATGTGATCTTTGAGGAGCAAGGGCATTTTGTGGCTCGTAGACAAATCCTAGATGGGGTGGTGGTTGCTTATGAAGTCATTCACTCTATGGTGACTTCTAGGGAGAAATCTATGTTCATCAAGTTGGACATGGCAAAAGCTTATGATAGAGTTAAGTGACATTTTTTGCGTAGAATTATCTCAGGCTTTGGTTTTAGTCTAGATTGGTTAGTTGGATTATGAGTGGTGTTACCTCTTCCTCTTTCTCAGTTATTATGAATGGGAAACCTTCTGAGCTATTTGGGGCTTCCAGGGGCCTCCATCAGGGAGATCCTCTCTCTCCTTATCCGTTTATTATTATGACTGAGGGTCTGGGCAGATTTCTTAAGTCTTGGGTTTCCCAGGGCAATATTTATGGTTGGTGTTGGGGTAATGAGCTGCCACAACTTTCTCATCTTCAGTTTGTTGATGATATTTCCCTTATAGAGAGAGCTGTCTTTAGATAGCTATTTCTTTTCGGCGGGCTTTGGATATTTACCTTGTTGCTTCAAGTCAGAAAGTCAATGAGCACAAGTCGTCTATCTACTTTTTTAATACTCCTAAAGATTTTCAATGATGAATTGCAAATATTTTGAGGTTTTAGATTGGGTCTCTTCCCTTTGTCTATTTGGGTATTCCTCTTGCTGTTGGTAGGCATCCTAGGTCTTCCTAACATAATTTGCTTGATAATTTGTGTAGTAAGGTCACTCATTGGACTCATTGTTGGTTATCTATAGCTGCAAGAGTGACTCTTCTGAAGTCTGTTATCTAGGCCCTCCCTATTTATAGGTGTTTTGTGTAGACTGCTCCATTATATTTTCTTAGGGAATTTGATGCTCTCTCTTGAAAATTTCTTTGGAGTGGTAACTTGCAGATGACTAAGTTCAATCTTGTTAAGTGGGAAACTATGTGCAAACCACAAAAGGAGCGGGGCCTCAGCTTAAGATCTACTATTTTGAATGGGAAAGCTCTTACAGCCAAGACTTTATAATGGTGATAGTGTACTAGTCAGCATTAGCTTTGGGCTTGTATTCTCTCCCATAAGTATCTTAAGGATGTTAACACTTTTGTTGTTCCTCGCTTCCTTGTAGAGGGAAGGGGATCTATGATTTGGCATACTCTTAAAACAGGGGCTCAGTTGATTAAGAATGGTCTTTTTTGGATCTTTCATTTAGGTTCTCAGGCTCTTGAGCATTGGTGTCCTCCTCCTCAGGGGTGATCCCACAATAGTGGTTTACAATTTTTGGCCAAACTGGACACTGAAATAATTTTTTTTAACTAAATCTTCACTTTCGGGCACCTATAGCGGCTAAACCGTGAGGAATTTGAAGATGATGCGAACAAGAGTTTCATGAAATTTTGTCTATAGATTCTAAATATATTTTTTTCAAAATTTTTGGAATTGGATTGCACTTCTTTTTCCATCTCCCTCGAAAACTATTTTTTTCAGAAAACAACATTTTTAAAAAGTGACGCTCACTGTATAACGTATAACTTTTTTTCCATGGAGAATAAAATTCTAATTCTTTCGAATTTAGATTCATAACTCCGATATCTAGTGCTTCCACTTGGTTAAATAGTTTTTTATTGAATATTTTTTCTTTAATCAAGTTTCAAAGTCAAACCAATTATAATTCAGACATAGCGCGACCGTATAACATGTAACTTTTTTTGTATGTATGAAAATTAATTTTTTTTCTCTTTGTTGGATCAAGGACTTCAATATCTGGTGCACTCATATTTTCCAATTTTTTTTTTTGATAATCTGCTATTTTTCCACATGTGAAGAACAAAGAGCTTGATTTTCGGTGAAAAACCTACATTCACGAGAAATATAAAATAAATATAATAATAAAGAAAAAATTATTTAAAATTATACTTTTTGGGAAGCTTATAATAAGGACTAAATACTTACAAAAAAAAAATTAAATGAATTCATTTGATCCCCCAAAAGGTAAATCAAAAGTGGGTTTTTATCAGCATTTTGATAGGTGTAAAGGAGACTCCATTATAGGTATGGTTTAAAACTAGCAGGGTTCTATCCAAGGGGGTTTGATTTAAGATAGTTTGATCAAAACCTCTTCAATTGGAATGCTTTAAATGGAACTTTTTAAGGCTTAAATCATTATATTTTCTAAAAATATGTGATTTTAGTAAAAATCAGATCCTCCCAGAAATTGTAAACCAGCTTTGTGGGATCACCCTCAGGGTGTGTTGAAAATCAACACAGATGGTTCTTCTCAAGGAAATCCTAGTCATGCTGGTATTGGGAGTTTTGGGCAGAATAGTTTTGGGATTGTTCAGTTTATCTTTTCTGTTTATAAGAGTTTTCATACTAACAACTTGATGGAGGCTCTCCATTCTTTATGTAGTGGAATGCAGTTGCGCTCTTGGGTGGAGAAGGATCATTGCGAATCTGATTCTCAGGTGGTGGTGACTTTGTTGAATAGGCAACAATTAGAAGATGTCAGTTGACATTTAGCTTTGATTATAAAATAGATTCTTAATCTGTGTGCTTCCTTGGAATCTATTACTTTCTATCACATTCCTAGAGAATGGAATGAAGTTTCAAATTGTTTGGCCAAATGGGCCTCTGATCATTTGCAAAATTGGAACATTATAGATAGGGGTCAATTACCCCCAGAGCTGTCTCAAAAGTTGGATCACTTAGTGGAGATTGACAGAGTTGTGTAATGCCCTTGCTTTGTACTTCTTTATTTTAGTTTGAATAAATTTTTACCCCTCTTTTAGTGTTAAACATCTCATTTAACTTCATTTTTCAAAAAATTATCAACAATAAACTATAGTGTCAATTTTACAAAAAAATACATTAAAATAATTTTTTAAATTAAAAAAATGCAAACATAAAATACAATAGAAAATAAATATTTTATTAGTTTACATTATTTCAAAATTTAAGTTCATATATGCCACTTTTTAGTGATTCAAGTTAAAATTTTGGAATAGTGTACTGGTTGATTCCTTTACAAAAGTGTGACACAACTTTGTGCTTTTACCAATTAGCACTAAATACTTTGGAATGACAATCCATATCAACTTAAGTAACTTCTTGGAGATGGAAAGGTGACTACAAAGGTAATCTAAATGTTGTACACAATTTCAATTTTCCTCAAATTTATGAAAATAATAAATTATTGTAAGTCTTTGAAAATGATTATAAATTGCTACATAAGAACTTGAGATTACTTATTTGATCCCATTTTTAGTTCTTCTTTAGTATATATTATTGAATTATTCATTTTAACATATAAGCCAAAGTTGTAGAACTAGCTAAAACTTTTTTTGTGAGTTCCGAGTTGATTGAATTGATTCAAGGTTTTAGAACTTGGGCCTCGAGTACCTTGAGTGTGGCTAGATTCATCAAATCTAGTGAGTCTTAGCATGCACACTTGACCATCACATATGACCATAAAAATAGAAAAATAAAGCATAAATAAATAAAATTACTCAAATGGAAGACTTTTAAAATACCCTCTAACACTCTAGAATGGAATTCAATTCATTTGCAAGCACTATGAAGGAGAAAAAATAAAGACTTTTAAAATACCCTCTAACACTCTAAAATGGAATTCAATTCATTTGCAAGCACTATGAAGGAGAAAAAATAAAGACTTTTAAAATACCCTCTAACACTCTAAAATGGAATTCAATTCATTTGCAAGCACTATGAAGGAGAAAAAAGAAATTATTAAAGCTAAAAATAAAATCCATTAAATTCAAAAGTAGTAAACATATTTGTAGCAAATGTTGATTGGATACAACTTGAGTAGATTTTTAACAATCCTTAGTGCATCTAAAGAAGTTTATATTGCATTTTGAAAATCCCACCACTAGTTTGGAGTAAACTGCCATCAAGTTGGAGCTATTTTGAAGAGGTATTTTCCTATTTTGAATTTTCTTTTTCTTTTATTTTTCATGTATTGTATTTCTTCTACATTTATTTAATTTAGATTCATGAAATAAGAAAAAAGAGGTAAAATGGAGAGAACCCATTTTCTTTTTTTTGTATCATAATATATTTTTTTTAAATTGATCACTTTTATGAATAAACCCTAATTATTGTTTTATAAATTTGCTACAAACCCTAACTATTTTAACCTTTTTTCTAAATTTTATCATATACATCTAGAAAAACTAAATGTTAATTAATTTTCTGAATCTATTTGTTATTATAGAATTTTCATTTAGTTATTGCAATCTACTTCAAATTAATAATATTTTTTAATGTTAGACCCAATTAGAAAGGACCCTTGTCGGAAACATATCATCCTAAGGGTTAAGAAATGAGAGTTGATTTACAAATTTTATAATTTTAAAATTTTGGGGGAGGAATTAATCAATTCAAATTAATTTGTGCCATATGTGTGTCTTAATGCTGTGCATGAGGTACAAAGTCAATTAGAAACCTTTAATTGAAAAAAATAAAATAAAATAAGGCAAAGAGAAGAATTATTATCCATTCGTGGAGACTCTTATTCTTTTATTCCTCCATTCCTTAGATATTCGAGTATGAGTGATAGTAGCAATGTAAGTACAAGTGTTGGACAAAAAATTTATGGATCAAATTGAATTCATATATTGCATTATGTACTACTCTAGGTTCCTAACCACCACTTGAGAGCATGGGTTGGAATAAGGACAAACTAGATACAATAAGGAGTATGATTAGAGACTTTTGGTTCTATTGTTATTTTCCATTTCATGCAACTAGGTGATTAATTATATTTTTGTTTTAAGATATATTTTTTATCTTTATTTTTAGAATTTCAAAATTTAAGGGTTTTTAGAGTTTACACTAATTTTTTTAGCATACTTATTTTATTTCAATTTTTTCTTTAGTTATTCTTGTTGCCAAAATATAACATATACTATTACTACTTGTGGTGTGAAGTTCATATCCCATAATAATGAAGAGATAAAGGGCTCAATTGTGACTCAAAAAGTGGTTGATGTAAAGGCAAAAAATGATGAGTAGTCTAAGACATGGAGAATGAATGGCCACACAATCATGAGTATTTTTTGGATAAATAGGAGGAATAGGAAAAATTTGAATTTATTTGTTTCTTCATTGAGTGGTATGATTTTCTTTAAATCCATTAATTTAGTGATTAAGATGTCAAACTTTTTCTCTAGTGATTAAAACTAGCATTTCAAATTCCCTCGTTTTTTCCTCGGGTGTATAGTTTTATTGAAATCCATTGATACTTTATGAAAAAATAGAAATGTTGATTTACATCATGAGGTTTCAGAGGAATTCTTAGCTGAGGTGGGTGAAAAAATCAATCAAATATTTATAGATAATACATAAAATTATGTTGTTGCAAATTTACTTCTCATGATTAGCACCCATCCTTATTTTGGACTTTTTGTGCTACTCATTTACTTGATAGGTCATGTTAGAGGATCTTGGTAAAATCCCATTATAGATTAGAGCATGTGTGGAGCATGGTGGTTTTTCTACGAATACATTTATAATTATGCTTGGGTCCTCAACTTAATGAAATAATACATAGATAAGAGGGAGTTGGCTCATTTCAAAATAAACTAATTTCCAATGAACTTTATTCAACATTATAATATTTTATTTAGTCAAAGAATACGTTTTGTTAGTGAGAAGTGTCCTACATATTCATATTCTAATATTGATGTGAGGGTTGACATGGTTTGAATTGGGTTTTTAATGAGAAGAGTTCAAATCTTCTAATGAAGGAGATCACAGATGTAAATTCATCTTTCCATTTTATTTTTATTCATTTTTATTATTTTATCATTTATAAGACTTTTATTTGTTTATAATTTTATGTTCTCTTCTTTAATCTATTATAATAATTATGTTAATGTTTAATAATAATTTTAGTTCATAAAGCCTTTAGTTGTCCTCCTTTGATGCCCTAATGGGAAGAAACCCATAGTGGACTATGCATATGAGGACATGGACATGGCCAAGGAGGGCATTAGATCCATCTATGATGGGATTGAGTATGTATACCATCCCATACGAGACTTTATTGATCAATGATGGCATCATCAGCTTCAAAGGACCTTACTTGAAAATGCTTATTTCATGAATTAGTGTTCTAATTCCACTTAGATTTGAAGGTATATGAGGAGGTTTTGAGTGGATTATATACATAGTTATAGAGTGGATGGAACTTGATCCTCATCTTTAACTAAAAACCATATGTAAGATTAATATATACAAAATTGTGCAAGGAGACATCATTGTGTAATGTATATATATAAGGAAAATTAGATGACATTGCAACTAGGTAAAATTATATTTTAAGGATCATATACTTTAAGTTAAAAATTGAAATTTTTACATTGATCTAAAACTTGAAGTTGAGTTCAATTATATTGAATTCATTCTTTTCTCATTTTAAATGCATAATGATAGATATTTAGTACTAAGATACCAAATATTTAGAGGATTTCCATTCATGTCTTCAACCAACCATGTAGTGCTTCAAAATATGAGTGCAATTGAAGAACTTTTGAGAATAATTAGAAATTTTTTGAGAATATAAACTCTAAGAGGTGCAACATATTGTTAGTGAAAAGTTTGAATGATCTTGTCTATGCTCATTAAAAACTTTACCTATATTACAAGCAATTCCTAGGCTTTGACTTAAGTCCCATCACACTAGAGGAGGTTGATCCTATCTTTAGTAAGGAGGACATTTCATATATTTATTAGGCTAATCTTGAGGTAGAGGTAGTATTCATGATAGAGGAGGATGCTAGAGCACAAGCTTATACCCTTAGATGTTGGTGACACTAATAAACATGCAAATATCATTTCTACATCAATATTAAAGATGTATCTTATATTCCCACACATGACCTTCCATATAGCTATACTTGTTGGGTCATGTGATGCAAGATCATCTTATCCATAGTTATAATTTAAGTTTTTATATTTTGTCTTGATGTCATGGATTTTATAATCTATGAGTTTTGTATTTCTAAAACACTTGACAATATTCATATATTTAAAAAAGTTGTTCCTTTAGCTCAAAGCTACTTCTATACTCATTTTATTGATGTATACTTGTGTATGAATATTTTTGTTGGAGGGTTTTATATCAAACATACAACATTATTATAGCTAATTGATATGGGAGAACAAGATTTAGGTTTAAACCTCTTTGATTGAGGGTCAAGGACTAAGGGGTAACTAGTATGAAAAATTCACCTAGGATATGATCTCAACCTTATCCCTTATGTATTACACCTCTAAGGGATTTGAAGCTTGGTGGATGGTGCAATCAAGGAACATACCATCACCCTCACCAATTGAGCTACAATCCTTTGGTAAATAAATTTTATTTGATTAGCTTATTGTGTTTTTAAATTTGATTTATTGAAGGGTGCATAATCAAAGTTATAAATCCTTAGAAATCTATATATTTCATGTTTGTAAAAATATCCAACTCTTTGCCAAGTCCTATCCAAGTCTAAGTGTTGAGTTCAAGTTTGAGCAAAAAAATATCCTTTTGAGTCCAATATGATTTTGATTCTTGTAATTATGCTATATGCACTACACTTATATGAAATTAACTCATTTGAAGATTTAAAAAAGATTGATCAGTAAGGGATAGAAATAATAAAATTTCATGAATAACTATTTGGAAACCAAATTCAGGAGTCCCTAATGTATTTTCTACCAAAAAGTGATAAAAATTGATGAAATAGAATTTATAAGGCAAGGAAAGGTCAAGCTCATGGTTATATTGATTCATCTTTTTAGACCATGTTCACCTAATAAAATGTATTTTATTTAAATTATATACAAATTATTTCTTTCACTTGACCAAAAAATATGATAGAGAATCTTATATTAGATAATATGATAAGATTCACAATGATATTGAGAGACATTGGACATATTAATTTACATTTGAATTTGAATTGGATTTTCCTTTACCTTATTTCTTTATAGATTCAATTTTATTTAGGATCTTCCATCAAGCTTCAAATTTTTTATGAATTATTTTCTCTTTAAAGTAGTCCTATGTATTTAAAATATTTATTTTTTAATCAAGATTTGGTACAATTGACATTTTTTAGTGATTATATAGCTTGTTGGAAGTGAAGAGGATGACTTAATTCTATTCCTTGAGAAAATCAGCTATAGTTCTTAATCCCCTGTTTGAGGAGGAAATAATTTTAATAATTATTGAATTTTTCCATTTTATCTATATATGTATTGTGTATTATTTCCCTTCTCTTTACAATTCTCTAATGACACATTTCCCTTGTAACGCCCCACCAAAAAACCCCAGAGGACTACACATCTAACTATAATAATGACACATTTTTTTAAAAGTGAAATAACATGAAATTTAAACCGTATCTAAACATAACATATTAACTAAGCTATGTCCTATAAGGTTCAATGAATGCATTACGAACAAACCTACTTAACAAGATCTAAACATACATCGTGGAATAACTAACTACAAGAGCTCATTTTAAATCCTTTGCATTACCAAATAAGAAACATGCATTCCCATACATGACATTAGTTACATAATCATTTTAAAGATCATATAATAAGAATCTAATGAGTACATAAACAATTTCTATTACATGGGAGTACATCAGTACATCATTACAAGGTTACATCAATGCTTCCCTAAACACCACGAGAAGAATACATCAAGATTACATTACATGGTACAAATGAGATACAAGTTTGATACATAAAATAAGCAACTGTCTCTCAAATTGGTACATGATCTAGAACCTACTACACAAGGTCCATCCTCCACGCTCACGAACAATTGCAAGGGAAACCCAATGGAGGAAAAAGCACAATCCACCCGACCATGTGGAACCCTAAGGTCCACCCCCTGTGCTAGGAGATAACAATAAGTTCCCACCACAAAACAATCAAGAAGACAAAAGGCTAACACAAAAGTACCAAACATGGCTCCAAAATAATATAGTACAACATGAACATCACATAACAGAGACACCACTTCATGAGGCACACAAACAACAAAGGGAATCAAATGACTAGGGAATGATAGGTTACAATAGGGAGGAGTGTCATCACATAGCTTGCTATGGGTTACCTTGGTGAATATTCCTAGGCTCCTGACCCCCATTTTGGGTTACCCTCGCAGCCTCTACCGATCCCCGACCCCCATACAAACTCATGCAGAATAAAAAAACCTTTCATGAGGACAAGGCAGTTGATCTTGCCATTCCAGACCTTCCCATCTCATCTCAAGCATAAACGGGCACTTAAGCCATGAGTGAGGCATACCATTATCTTGATTAATGTAAGAACTACCCAACCCCCTAATTCATTTTAGGTTATCATTGGATTAAAGAAACTATCAATGAGTTACCTTGGACACCAATTTGGGTTCCAACCCCCATTGAGAGCTACTCCCCCTACTTGCAATTAGAAGACCCAATTCATCAAACAGGGTAAAGCCATCTTGCACACTAAACAGAACCACAAGAAACACATATCTAGAGAAAGGCATGGACCATCCTGCTCACAAATCACAACCATAATAACAAGTAAATAGTGCAAGGCTAAAGACCCTCATGTACACATTTCAAGCACATAATCAACTATTTTTAAAATGAAATAATCATGGATCTAACACTCAAGCTAATCCCCTAAGCCTCTGGAAGACTACCAAAGCTAATCCCCTAAGCCTCTGGAAGACTACCAATAACCACTTTACTCAAATTACTACTACATTTGAACAAAAGTCCCAAAATCACTCCATTACCAGACATCGACACAATATTTATCTCAAGCAACCAATCCCACAATCACCATAAAATACAATGTTTTCACAATCACATTTGTTCTCAAAGACTAATGTCTTGGAAAATTTATAACTCAATCAAAACAATTATAAAAGGAATCAAAACCCTTATTTATCTTAATAAAAGTAAATCAACTTTTTTGCCTATTCTATTCTATGACTATGTACACATACATACACACACACACACACACATATATATATATATATATATATATATATATATATATATATATATATATTTGCATATATATATATACATATTATAATCATAATTCTATTGAAATACAATATTTCATATTATAATAAAACAATAATTATAAACATATAAAAAAACACACACATATTATATATATAAACGAATGCCAAGACACCTTTTTTTAACATCAATTCACATTAAACCGAATGCCCATTAAGTAGCATTTTTATCTATTTTTTCATTTATAATACTTATAAATCGTTTGCATAAGAATCAAATACTTATACATCGAATCTCATAAATTACCGATTATCAAACAAACTATACATACATCGATGGTATTTAGTTGAATACCAAACAAATTAAATGTTCATTGATGCCCATCTAAAAGAATAACATTCGATTACCCAACATAAGGTTATACAGTGAATGAACACAATGCAATAACGAATTCTAAATAGAGGAATTGCCAAGAAAAGACACAATTCATACTACAAAAGAAACACAGTCCACTGTAAGTCTTAGCTGCAAACAACAACTATAATCATATCTCCACCGAATTCTAACTACACATACTTCCATTGATTGTCATATAAACTGCAAATAGTATGAATCCCAATTCACCGCATAACTATATCCCTATCATTTGAATCCCTAAAATATGAGCAACATCAATTGAAAAATAAAGAGCACATTTATTGAAAGACAAATGCCTAATAGGTATAGAACCATCAGTGGTAATGCCTAACCATATGGTAATGCCTAACATGTATATGGGTTTAATCTAATTACTCTCCATTACCATTTTATCTAATATTGAAATCTACATCATTCTTAATTATTTTCCATTTAATCCTAGTAATTATACCCATCTACATGAATCAAAATTTAAACTTGTCATCACTTGAAAAAAGTCCCTACCTTACTCTTTTCTCACACATGTGTGAGCATGCCCCTCACATGTGTGTAGCCACCCTACCTCTTACACATGTCATAAAGTAGTCATCTTATCCTTTTTTATTTCTCCCACTCATCTTTTTCATAAGTCACCCTACCTCTAACAGATGGTGTGCACACACATGTGAGCACACCTAGTTTTTACACCTATATCCATCTTGTGACACTTGTCACAAGGCTAAGTCTTTGATCTATGCCTTCATCTTTCTCAAATATTAGTCGTCCATTAAACAATGCATCTTGGTCATTGATTTTCCTCATGAAAAATTACAAATTAGAGTCATTCCCTTCCATTTGATGATCTATTTGTATCCTAACTACATGTTGTCCCCCTTTCTAATCACCCACTCTTATTCTATCCCCATGTTATACATTTGATCTCTCATTATTCAACCTTACTATCATGTTGTTGATTTACTAAGCAACCACATTTCATTAATCAACACGTCACAAAGAGAAAATCAAGTGAAGGGTGCAGTCCATTTTTGCTCAATTGGACGAGAAAAGGATAAACAAGGTAAAAGGCTCCATGTATTGTAATTGAATATATGTGTTCTTATCCTTTCTATTTTCTTATCTTCACTTGTGATTAAGTATTCTATTTTTTAAAATTTGTTTCCACTTTAGACTCAATGTGTTGCTAGCCCAAACTTCAGACCCATAGACTGCCACTAGCAATACTAGTAAACAATAACCCTAGAAGTTTTCTAGTCCCACATAACAAAAAATTTGCACTTGTTATATAGAGAGTCATTGGGTTCTCTTTATTACGAAAATTTCTAAATAATCTTGTTAGTGAAATTGAGCATTTGGATATTTGAATTTTATAACTATCTCAAGTGAGTTCCCCTCAAACATGAATTTTATACACTTTTTTTTATCATTTTAGAATTAGAATATCATAATCTTCATTTCATTGGTGTTGAAATATTGCTTCTCAATCTTGAGTTACCAAGGATTTAAAATAGGATTTTAAAGGATCCTCTAAACTCTGGTTTATTGTTGTAGTCAAAATAAGATCATTACTATATAGGATTTTTATCAAATAACTAACTACTTTTAACCCATATTCTCTTAATTTATCTAGTAATTCTTTCAATTTGTCAATAAAGAGGTCAAATAAAATGCTTGATAGTGGACATCCTATTTAAAACCCCTATTCTATTATTATCTAGAATTGTAACAATCATGTGTGTGTTCTAGTTTTAGATCTAACTTGCTCATAAAGCCTTTGGATTGTAGCCTTGTACTATTTTGAAACTCCGAGTTCTTGGACACCATGACTTGACTTGTTTTTAGGAACTATGTTGAATACTTCCTTGAGTCAACAAAACAATAGAAAAATAATTCTCCCTTGTTGTCCCATACTTTTTCAATGGAATATCTAAGAGTGATGCAACAATATAAGTTGAATGCTTTGGTTTGAAGTATGCTTTCCCTTTTACTCCCTTTCCTTGCTTTTTAGCCTATATCTAATCTTAATTTCAACCATATTTACAACCAATTTTTCCATAAGAGGGTTTATCATAATAGTTATGTAATTTGATGTTTTGTTGACCTCTCCACTTTTTAAAAAGGGAATGACTAGGGCTAGTGGTTTATTCCTCATGAAATCCTTCTCGAGCAATGTTGTTTAAAAGATCTCTTATGTGAGGTGCCACAATATCAATATCCCATGTTAAATATTTAGCCTATAAACCTATGTATCTTGTGCTTTTCCACTCACTAGTCTATCAACACATTTTAACCTCTCTTGCGGTAAGCAACCTTACTTCTATGTTGATTTCTAAGGGTGTGTTCGAGAATCTCTTTGTGCTTCTAAAGTTGCTTCACATAATCTACCCATTGCATTGAAGTGATATTATTCTTTTTTCTCCCTTATGAGTGAAGGGATAGTTTTATCAATTAAGGATAGTCAAGCTATGAAGGAAGTTTTCTCAAGAGTCATAAAGTAGGAGATCTATGCCTAGAACATAGTCATAATAACAAAATATAGCCACCACAAGCATCTATGAAAGTGAGGTTTTGAGTTGAAGATAGTGATTTGTGACTTTGAAAGTGACCTTAGCAATCAATGACCTTGTAACGAAGAATTAGAAAACTTGATTGTGTTTATGAATTTGATTGAGGAGGACACATAGTTGAGGACACATGGCGGAGAATAAACAAGGGGAACACAATCTTATTCATAATCTCACCCTTTTATAAGAAAGACAATATATTTTTTTGAGAAAAAAATTAAGAGCAACATATCAAAAAAGGGAATCACAATATGAACTTATATAAAGTTGTTCAAAATAAATGGATTATAAACTAGAAATATGCTATTCTTCTATATGATAACCAAATATTCACTAACCATTGAGACAAGGTAAGGTTTACAATATATTATTATAAATAATTCTTCATGGAACCTTGCCACACCTTAAAACTCAAAGAGCCTAAGAGAAAATATTTTAAAATATTCCCAAAGAAGTTAGTGAAATGGCTATTTTTTTACTATTCTAGCTTCAATCATGGAAAAAGAAATAAAATTAATTTTCTTCTCCTTCAATCAAGAAAAAGCTCTAAGGCCTTAAATGTCTTCTCAACAATATTCTTTTGGCACTTTTGGGAACTTTAAAAGGGTGAACTATAACTTTTTTAGTAGGATGCACTAGAGTTTTGAGCTTGGCATAGCTTTCTTGTTCCTATCTATGTCAATCCATTAAAAATTACTTCATTTTTAAGCTAATTATTCTCATCCATATTTATTGTGTGTTTAATTTTATTTTATTACATATAAGTGTTTTTATTGTACAAATAAGCTCCAACCATAGTAACCCATCAGTTGATGTTGATATTGCTAGCTTGGATGTGGTCAATAATTGCACCTCCAAAGAGTTTTGAAGGTGTTACATGAAGTAATTATTTAGATCCTTCCAATAATTTTATTTTTCCTGTCCCTAAATTTGATAGTACTTGTAAATGTCTTGAATGATTTACTTTGATTATATTTTTGTTGAGCTCATTCCATCTAAAAGCATGTTTAAAGGGTGTGCCAAATGTGTTTACTTTTATCACAAGATCTATCTAGACATTGTCCAAAATATTTTTCTTTTCCTCATTGCAAAGGCAAAGCATGTTGATGCCATTGCAAAACCCTGGAGACAAGTGTTAAATATTGAAATTTGAGAAATAAAAGATATAGCTTATTTGGTAAATGTTTAATTTGATGAAAAGTGTAAGGAAACAAGACAAAAATTCAAGTAGCTAAGCAAGGTATCATATAAAAAGTGCACATGCAACTAGTGAAAATAAAAAATGGAAGAATTTAAAATAAGGAAAAAATATGGTGAGACTTTAAAGTTACTTAAGTACATGTGCAAGTAAATGATGACCTAGTAAACTTAATATAACTATAACGACCGACAAACTCTTGTGCTCTATTAATTAAAGATTAAATAGTTAATGAAACAACATGATTTTTTGGGATTCAAGTCAAAGGTGAGAATATGTAGAAAGTTACAACTGAGTCAAGATTGGTGGAAATTGATTTAGGTAAATGCGAAAATAATTTCCTTCTAGTAATTGAGTCTAAAACCTTGGTGAAAAGACCTTGTCAAATATGCATTTGGAGTTACAATGTTACTTAGGGCACACACTATAACTACTTCCTTATACATAGCCAAGAACTAAAGGTTTATTGGTGCAAAAATAAGAAAGGAAACTTGTCATAAAGGAAGTAATAATGTATTCAATTAGGTGTTGAGCTTGAGGGTTGTATACATGCCACAATAATTGAATGATCAATTGTATGAATCCATAAATTGAGTAATGAATTATGTGTGATTCACGGTGTGGAATGTTAAACTATATAGATAAGAGACACTAAAGTAAACTTGTGAAATTTCAAATAATGTTGTGCATTCTATACCATTGACCATACTTTTTGAGGTAAAAATATTTATACCCAAATGCAAAGGAGAGGGCTCAAAGGTAGATAGAAATTTC
The DNA here is from genome assembly GCA_007258455.2 of Sequoia sempervirens. Classification (NCBI taxonomy): domain Eukaryota; kingdom Viridiplantae; phylum Streptophyta; class Pinopsida; order Cupressales; family Cupressaceae; genus Sequoia; species Sequoia sempervirens. The sequence continues at coordinate 14,375 of VDFB02261796.1, read as the reverse complement.
AAGACTTCTACTCATTATGCATTGTTATGAGGTTAGATGGAACTGCAATTGTAACAATGATGATTACAACATGTGAGTAAATAGTTCAACTTTAGATAACGAAATACAAGAATTGTAAAATATATTAATGGGTTGTGAGAATTACTATTCCATGAGTTATCATGTGTTTTATGCATTGAGTGCGTTTTCTTTCTCATATTTCAATGTTTCAAATGGAAACAATTGACTACCTTCCTTATTAAGTGAGAAATCTTCCTTAGCATGTTGTGGAAAAATATAGTGGAATTACCACATTGATATGTTAGTGAACATAACAAATACAGTTGAATGGATATATATATATAGAAAAAAAATCTAGATAATAAATGTAACATTAGTAAGATGGGAAGCGTGATGTACCATGTATTGTTAATTGTAAGAAAATTGAGTATTACCTAGATTACAAGTGTGAATATATGACAATTTATTTTTCAAGTATGCACATGGACAAATGTTAACAAAAGGATAAACAAAGTGAACATTGTGGAAAGAAAATAAAGTGTGTATGGGTGTATCAACATTTGTGTTAATAGTGTGGTGAACCATGCATTGTTAAGTTCTAAGAATATGAGGTGATATACCTAAGCTATAGTCGCACATCTCCTAGCTATTTCTTGTACTTATGTAAAGTGAGGAGGTATTTCCAAAATGGAGACAAAAAGTGAATATTGTGTAAAGAAAATAGAATAGGTGTAGGTGCATTGCTCTTGTTATATGGTGAATTTTGGAAAGTGTGTTGTGTTATGCTATGTAAAGTAAAATCAGTAAATGTGTTGTGCCCCAAGTATGAGATATATACTTGGGATAAGGGTGAGGGACGTCAAGTACGATTCCCTATGTGTACCCTTTGTGATGGCCCTTTTGTGTAAGATAGTTAATTGTGAAATAATGGAAAACATGATATGTGTAGATGTGTGTCTAATAAATGAAATGTGAAGTAATTCTCTATGTAAGTCTTGGTTGAATGTAAAACGTGTACCCCTAGTGTATGGCTCCCCTACGGGATTGAGATGCCTGCTAGTGTAAATAGGGGTTGAGGGGAAAGAGAACCCCAAGTGGGAACTCTATGGTTTCCCTTGGACGTGTTCCTAACCTACTCCCCCACTTATGAGAACCACACTTGTTGGTTCATAGTGCAAACCCACTCCTTGATGTTTATAACCCATGGGTAAAGGATGGAATTACTTGGGCCATATTGATCACATATTTTGGATACTTCAGCAATGCAGGGCTTTTATACTATGTGGAAGAGTCCACCATGATATTGCACACTATTATATTTATGTGGTCAGGGACCACCAGTTATTGCATGCCATTATTCTTATGTGGTTAGAGAACCACCATTCCCCCTCCTCCCCTTAGGTGGCTTTATCAAAGGCACGTGGTGCTCATAATGTAAAAGTTATATTATTGAAATATGAATTATTGGTAATTTCTTTATTGATATTTTAATTTTATGCCAGCAGTGTTAAATTTTACATTTCTTTTATTGGAGGCTATTTAGCCACTTGAAATTTTTCATAGTCCATTGCCTCAAGGACTTATTTAATTTATGTTTTTGAATTTAGATTGGAATGTTGAAATGCAGTTGCAACTGATCTTTATTTGGTTTTCCTCTTGAATTTATAATTTTCTGTTATTGAAACATTGGTTTATGAATTTATGTTGCTCGGTTTGAGGCTTCTTATGGTTTTCTAACTGTTGGCAAGTGTTGTGTAATGTGACATCTATAAAAAATGCCATATCCCGGGGGGTTCCTTGGCAGGTCATATAGGGGAGTAGATGCGCTGGGGAATTATGAATTATTTAAAGGGGTTGTAAATGGGACTGGTATGGGACAGTCATTAATCCATTCTTCCCCTAGTTCTATGATTATTCTTATTGTACCTTTCCCTTGGAGGCTAACCCCCTTGCACAAACAAGAGAAGGTACTTATGAGATGTATGGAAGGGTCCATAGAGAAGGACCTTGAGACCATCTTTCCTAATGGCTATGGTATCCAAGAATCTCCATCCTTGTAAAACCCATTATGTGAGCCTTGTGATGTGAATTATGTGTAATTGTTGTGATGTATGGGTAAATTTTGTAAATAAATGACATGTTAAAATATTTGATTACTATCTATGAAAGAAGGGGACAAAATAAAATTGGGAATATTATTCTTGAGACATGAATTGATATTGGAATGAAAATATGTTCTAACATCATGAGTGATGTTTATGATGCAAAAAGGGAACCTTGAAGGGTGTCTAAGGATGTTACTATGTTTTGGATATATGTAGGTGTAATTTTTAATAAAAAATGTTAATTACTGGATAATGACTAGCCCTTGTTACATTGTGAGTATATTGGATAAATGTTCTATGGTGAATTTTTTTTGTTCTAAGTATTTAGATGTTTGATTGAAGAAGGGATGCCGTCAATGTGTGCTTATAGTTGAATGCTTCAATTGTTTCATCCAGAAAGCAAGCAATTCATAATCTTAACGACTTTTGGGAGGAAGTCTAAGCTAAGGGGAGGGAGATGTAAGACCTCGCCTCGTATGCAATTAATACAACCATATTTTTTCTTGAATTGATGATTAAGTAAATTGTTGATAATAAATAAGGCGACTCTTGGAAATACTCTTGTATATCACATTGACATTATGTTTTATTGTCACTACCATGAAGATGGAATGCACTTGTATACTGGGGAATACAAATTGAGATTCTAAATGGGTGATTATATAGTTAAAGCTTAGAATGTTTAGATAATAGATTAATGTGATACATAATTGATACTTACAATCGTGTTGGTAATGTGCAGGAAGGCAACGGTGTTAGCATGACAAGGGAGAACCATCAAGAGCGAATCAAAAGACCTCTTACTGAGGCTATAAATTTGACCCCATTTGGGGCCTAAAAACAAGTAGAGTTAATTGGAAGACTAAGGTTGTGAAGGATTTTAGTTGTGATTCATGTGAGGTGTAAGTGGGGATTAGGTCTTAGAAACCCCTATGGAACCTTGAGTGAGATTTTAATAAGAGTTGTTGGTTAAATTTATGGGTTAGGGTGCAAAAATAAACCCCATAGGGTGTATACCATAGTGGTAGGGGTCAAGTGGGCATGCAATAGTGCCCCTACAACATGATTTGACCCCTATAAATCTCTCATAATGGAGAGTGACGAATTTTGAGAAAAGGATGGGGTGGAAAGATGGAGTGGTTGTACAAATGCATGTTCTCATTTAAGGGGAAAATGACCTTCATTGATGGGGAGAGGTACACTCCACACCTACCCATCCAAGAATGGCAATTTATGAAAGTTCTATATATTGGGAGAGGAAGAAGGAGTGGGTTGTTACCCACTTCTCCTCTTGGAGAACCTGAGTGGAGATGAAAAAAAGAAGGTGAAGAGGAGAGGAGTCCACCTCTTAGAGAGATAGTGATCAAGATGTCTTGGCTTAGAGAGGAAAGATGGATAAAAGAGCTCAATCCCTTCGCCTAAAAAAAGAAAGAGATAAGTTCTTCCTATTCTCTTCCACCCTTGGTTATTGGTTGTAAAATGGTAACATATTGTTTGGATCTTGGTTGAAGATAGAAAGTAGAGAACCTAGATGCATGGGATTTATGCTATGTTAGTTTTATTTCTTTGTGAAATTGAGAAAAGACTTCATTTATCACCATGGAGCTAAATAATTACTTGCTTAGGGGTATGGCTAGAACCCACAAAGTTCCATGACGCCATTACGGTAGGGTGGAGAGCAAGCCCTTGTCCTATGTATGTAAGTCACTTCATTTTTATGAAATGTTTTTAATAAGAAGAGTTCTAAGTAAGTTTTTTTTGTACCTTTGAGCAATGGAAGAAAGTGTATAATCTATGTGCTTTAGAAAGGCATCAGAGGGATCTTATGGTTCATGTGTAGGCTAAACTATTAGAGAAACTTAGGATTTTTTTATGACAAAACCTTAAATTTTGGTATATATATTAAAAGTGCTATCAATGTGCATTGGTACTTAAGGGTTGTGTTAGGATGTTACAAGGTGTACAGTGGTATTGGTAAAGAGATATGTGCTATTCTAATTAGGAGTTAGTAAATATGCTTCTTGGAATGTGAATAAGTGGTCTCATTGTAAATGTAAGATGTGTTCCATTCAAATAAATTTCATGTTTATATTGATTTGGTATGCCATCGAATATTTATGTTCAAGAAAAGCTGAACTAGTAAATTTGTAAACATAAATGCGTTGTAATTCATCTAGCTGTGTGTTAGTCTAGTGAAAGTCATTTCAAAATAAAATAAGGGCATCCCCAATATAATGTAGGCCATGACCTTGCTTTGTGCATAGCTTATTTTCTTGAAGCAAATCTAGTTAACCTATTTTCAGATGAAGGAAAAGTAAAATATCCAATTTTTCCTTACAAAATGTGTTTCATTTAAAAGGAATGGAATAAGGTGAAAATGTAACATTCTACATCATTTATTTCAAATTTAAGTAAAATATAAACCTAGAGACATATTGTACTTGAAATTTCTTGTTGTGTACGATGTTAAATCTATTTCATATTTGGGAAAAATTAGATCTGTGGGCATTAATTTCCAAACCTCTGGTGTTCGTAAAAAGGTGCATGCATATCAAAGAGAAGTAGGGGAAAACCCCCAATTTCTGTCCATGATCCGATAGCTATTTACTCCTCGTTCACCTGTCCCCCCAATAACCGTTTACATTTTAGTCATTACAATGTTTTAGTTATGCCAATAAAAAATTAGAAAGACACTAGTAGATATTCACTACTTAGTGTGTAACTAACCAACAAAAAACACAAGTTTAAACGATATATTGGTGCAAATATGTTTTCAACACAAGTCAACTTGCACAAAATAAAGTCATTTTTGAATTAAATAAAGTACACTGATGTTTACAATAACCAATACATGCAAGTGGCTTAAAGCTTCAAGTACATTGTATTTACATGTATACATAAACAGTTAATGGTGCACAATGTCACATAATTTAAAACATTATGAACAGTTAATGGTGCACATTCTGACATAATACAAAACATTAATCAACTTTATGAGCTATCAATTGCACATTCACCCACACTTCCCTTCACATCTTCATACATTAACTCCATCTACTTTTGGTACTTGCATAGATAGTTAATGGTGTAAGGATCCCTAATATACCAAAAAACATATTATATATATGACTGAATTTAATAAAGCCACCCATTTTGTCAATTAAACCAAATATAAAATTGATTTCCTAAAAGCCACAACATAACTCAGGCATAAATGGCCACTACAAAATGAAATGACAGATTGTTTCCCACGAAAATTCAAATTTGAAACTCAACCAGCACAATTCAATGCATTCAATTTAAACATTCGAATGATTTTATAAGAGGGAATTTCCAAGGTCATTTTCATTATGAATTCTCCTCTGCTTTCACTAAATATCCTCTATAGAATTCAGAGCTTACTAAGGAAACTTCTGCACATTCCTCTTAAAAGGGAGCTTATTCAAGTCGGTACACCCAGAATAAGTAAATTCATGTTTTTATTTATCAGCATACTAGATTTACATTTATGTTGTCTGTTTCATTATTCAATATTCTCTTTTATATTTATGTACTTAGTGTTGACATTATTTTCAGCCTCATTGTTTTACATTTACGTTGTCTATTTCAATATTCAATATACTCTTTTATATTTAAGTAGTCACTGTTTACATTATTTTCAGGCATACTATTCTACATTTATGTTGTCTGTTTCATTATTCAATATACTCTTTAATATTTATGTACTTAGTGTTTGCATTATTTTCAAGCATAATGTTTTACATGTATGTTATTTGTTTCATTATTCAATGTACTCTTTTATATTTATGTACTCAGAGTTTACATTATTTTCAGGCATACAAATTATTTTGTTTTCAGTCGGCTGTTCAACTTAGCATTATCCATTATTTAATCATATCATAGTTACATTTTTTCACTTGCATTCATCATAAATCAAAGATAATAATAGCATCATTAATATACCATACAACAAATATAATAAAAACAACATTACCCATTTTTTAATCATATCACAGTTATATTTTGAATCCCTCTTTAATAATCATGAAGTTGAATGGGTATACAGATTTTGTCCCAATTTATTGACTAGTTTTTGGATTACAATTTGTAGACTACAATATAGACCTATATACCTATAATATATATATATATATATATATACACACATTCATGCCATGTAGGGTTTCATCATACTAGATTGTATATATATATATATATATAATCTAATAAGAATATATCATTCTCTGTAAATACAATGGTATATTTTGATTAGATTGTATACATACATACATACATACATACATACATACATACATACATATATATGTATATAGCATATATATATATATATATATATATATATATATATATATATATATATATATATATATATATATATATATAGTATATATATATATATATATATATATATATATGTGTGTCCAAGTCAATGGCATGTAGTAGACGTAAAAATTTGCCTAATGACTGTGCTGATGTAGACGCATCATAACTCTCTTGGCCTGCAGTGCATGCCATTAGAAGTATTCTAGAAATCATGGAAAATACCATGACTGGTGATTTCTTGGAAAATGCCATGAATTTTAAAGTCATGGAAAATGCCATGATTTCAAAAACACTTCACTGCATTCTTTGCAGGCCAAAATAGCTCCTCTGTTTCTTCTCCTTGCAAACTTAGATGCATATCTTATTTATCTATTTACCTTTCCCCTGGAATTTTCTATGTTGAACAATGATATTCTTTCTTATCAGATTACATACATACATACATACATACATACATACATACATACATACATACATACATACATATATATATATATATATATATATATATATATATATATATATATATATATATATATATATATATATATATATATATATATATATAGCCATGCCATGTTTTCATCATATCAAGCTATGTAGGGTTTACATGTGTGGTAGAAATTTGATCCACCTCTTCATCTGCAATATTGTTTGTTCAATAGTTGGCTCTTGTTGGCATTGACGGTGTTTGAGTGCATTTTGGTGTTTTTACAAATCATTTATCTGTATGGCATTAAGGGTTTGACTGCAATCATTTCTATTTACATGTGGCTGGTAGAAATTTGATCCCTCATGAATTATTCTTTCTATGGCATCAAGGGTTTGACTGCTATGCTTTTTTTTGCCATTATTCTATGAACTAATCACATGTAATGTGATTTAAACAGAGCATTGACAAAATTTTGACCAAGTATAATCATGAAATTTAATGGGTATACTGTCAAACGCCAGTATAATCATGAAATTTTAGGGGTTTTAGGATAGGGGTTAATGGGTAGATGTTTTCTATTTTCAGTAATTATAATATGCACATAAAATTAAATGGGTATACAAATTTTGTTAGATTCTCTTCAAATCCCTACATTATAATCATGAAATTTAATCACATGAAGCTTCGCAGAAAATGATATGTTCTAATCAAATTGTATATATATTTTTGTAGAGAATGATACGTTCTTATCAAATTGTATATATATCTATGTAGATAATGATATATTCTTTGCTGCACTAACAAGTTATTCAATTTTTACTATCCATGCAGGTTAAGTGGAAAATTATGGCACCTGCTAGAAGGACAACAAGGGTTGTAGGAAGAGGAAAATGCGCCATTAGAGTCACTCGTGGGGTGCACTTCATTGAAACACAGGCTGCTGAGGAAGTTTATGCAATTCCCATCCAAGAAGATGTTCTTGAATCTGCAGATGAAGCCACCAACACAACATTTATTGAACCTCCTATTTAGCCAAATGTTCAACCTGCTGTGCAACTGCCCTCACCTCTACCCATTAGGTAGTGGACATATGCTGATATGGAAGGAGTAGTTAAAAGTGTTGAAGGACACAACATGTCAATTAGGGCAGCAACAATCAAGTGGGGTATGCCACCTAGCAATTTGAGGACGTGGCTGTTTGGAGTTACCACCACGAAGAGGAGGGGTCCACGTACCATTTTAACTGAAGAGGAGGAGATTAAAGTTGTCCAATGGTGCAAGGACATGGTAGAATTGGGCCACAGACTGCAAGTAAATTAGCTACAAGCCACAATTGGCCAAATAATTGCAAGTCGACCCAATCCTTTCACAAATGGGGTCCCCAGGAGGTCATGGTGGGCAGGATTTCGAAGAAGGCACCCATATTTGACAATCATAACAACTGAAGGAGTGGATAGTGACAGAGCGATTATGGTTCGTACCTTTTTTGTAAAAGCATTCTACGATAGCCTTGAGAATTTGATCAACCTTAACCACTATGGAGCAAGTCGAATATGGAACTACGATGAGACTGGTATTCAGGCTGGTAGGAACTGTGGCATGAGAGTTATTGCCAAATTGGGTACAAAATGTGTACCACATTTGGTATCAAAAAGTAGAGAGTGGATCACAGTGTTGGCTTGTGTAAGTGTGGCTGGGATAAGCATTCCTGGGTTCTACCTGTTTAAATCAAAGAGGCACATGCAAAACTATATCATTAATTGCGAGATAGGGGCATTGATGGCAGCCCAAGAACATGCTTAGATGACAAAGGAACTATTTGTCAAATGGTTAGATCATTTTGCAGCTAATATCCTTGGTGGGGTTTCACCAACAAATAAGGCCCTTCTCATTTTTGATGGTCATGGCAACCATGTGGCTTTCAAGACCATTGAAGAATAAAAAAATTAGAATAGACCTGCTAACACTGCCTGCTCATACTAGTCACAAGCTGCAGCCATTGGATGCCAACATTTTCGCTCCATTCAAGGCATATTTTAGAGAGGAAAGAACCATTTGGCAAGCTGCAAACCCGCATAATGGTATTGGAAGTGAAGAGTTGGCAACTCTTGCAAGCCAAGCTTTCAGAAAAGCCTTCAAACCAAACAACATTGTTAGTGGGTTCCACAGAACAGGAATTTGGCCTCTTAATTGGTCAGCCCTTGACAGCGACATGGGCCCAAGTGAGGGCTATGTTGTTGAAGATGATGTTGCAACTCCTACAACAGAAGATGAAGCAATCACAATGGAAACTAAAGACGATGTTATGGAAGCAGAGACATGCTTGCACATACTTGGTTACAATGAGGATGTAATAGATGGTTTTGTGAGGGAATATGATGCAAGGGATGTGACAAGTGATGTTGCAGTAGGATGCAATGGGGGTGATGAAACTACAACACACATTCAACCAAAAATCCAATTAGTTTTTCCAGGTTTCCAACCAGAAGTTCAACTAGTTATTACACCCTGCAATGAAGATACAACTACTACATCAACATGCCTGAGTTTTCCAACTCAAGTTAGCCAACCAGAATGGATGCATGAAGCAGCCACAAACCTTGGATTGCAAATAAATTTGACTGAGGAAGAAGTCAACCTCTCTATGCCTTCCCCACCACACGTTGATCTAGCTAAAGTAATACATTACTTCACTACTACAAGGAATTGGCAAGAGCATAGTGATGGCCAAAGTGAAGATGACAATGCTATTAGTGAGGAAGAAGCTAAGTTTGTGCCATGCACCCCACATGATGGATCACAAACAATAAGACCAAACAAAAAATTCTTGAAACTTCCAGTGTAGAGGGTGCAAGGAACATCACAGGGAGGTCGTTTGAGAGTGCTTCGCCTTAATAGGTAGTCCCAAGTACTAACATCTAACACCGTCATCGAAATGTTCAATCAACAAGAGGCATAAAAGAAAAGGAAAGAGGAGTTGCAACAACATAAGAAGGAGCAGATGTTGTAGAGAAAGGAAGACCGTCAAGCAGAAGCAATTCTAAAGGAAGCAATGAAGGCTGGCAAGCAAGCAAGGAAAGTGATAGAAGATGAGCAAAAATGATAAGAATGCGAGAGAAAGCCATTAGACAGGAGAAGGACAAGGTTGAACGTCTACAAAAGGAAACAGTTCAAAGAAAGAAAAACAAGCAGAGAAGATAAAACGTAAGTCTACAGTGGAGGATCCTATACCCTCCCAACAAACTATCCTGCTTGTTATGATGAGCATTTTGTCACCAGCCTTTACAACCATCAACAATATGCATGTTGGGAGTGGCTCACAACAAACAAGATTGACTACAGATGCAAGCCAGACATTGCTTGCTCAAATAGCATCATGCCTTCAAGGAGGTATTAACCAAGTATCACCTCCTACTAGTGGACTTGACTCAACTATTGGTGGATGTCTCATGCGACCTCCTTTTCCTAGCAATATGGACAATTGATTATGTGCATATTGAATTTTATTTTTTGATCGATGTAGCAGTATATTTTGGTGATTTGGTTTGCAAATGAAATTTGTTTATCTGCTTCAAGTTATAACTGTGATATGATTATAAGATGTGATAATGTTGTTGTAATTATATTTCAAACCTCATATGTTTAAGTTGAGAAGTTCAATACAAGGTTTGAGTAATATTTTCATATGTTTCAAGTATGTTCCAGCCATGTTTTTCTCTCGCACCACCCAATCAATTATTGCAATTTGATTCAAAATATAACTATGATATGATTATAAAATGTCCTAATGCTACTGTTGTTTGTTATTGGAACCTTAAATTTGCATCTCTTATATGTTTGATGAGGGTTCCAGCCTTCTATTTTTTGTGGTATCACTAATTACACTATGTTTCAGTGTTTGCCTTGATAAAATAATCACAAAAAATTTATTGCAAACACAATTTGCAAACAATGACATGTTATTATAAGATTATATATATATATATATATATATATTTGCAGACAATGATATATTCTTATCAGGTTGTATGTATATATATACATACATACAATCTAATAAGAATATATCATTGTCTACAAATAGTAACCTACCAAAAAATCCGTAGGAGATGATGGGTTTAGGGCTTAAAAATGCTTGGAAAATTGCGGTTAGGTAAACCCATACGCGTGGTTTGATGAAGGAATATGGGCCACGTGGTTAACAAGGTAATGTGGTTGGGTTGAGATTAAAGCAACCACCTCCTAGTAGACAATGATACATTCTTTGTAGACAATGATATGTTCTTATCAGATTGTATATATGTATTTGCAGACAATGATATATTCTTATTAGATTGTATGTATATATATACAATCTAATATGAATATATCATTGTCTACAAATTGTAATCATTGTATTTGCAAAAAATGATATATTATTATCATATTGTATGTATATAACTAACTATATATATACATACAATCTGATAAGAACATATCATTGCTTGCAAATTGTAATCATTGTATTTGCAGACAATGATATATTCTTATCAATTATCAATATCAAAATTTAACAAAACTACATATTAATTATCAGATTAATTATATATGTATATACACATAGACACACACACACATATATATATAGCTATATATGTACATACATATATGAATAACCATATATATGTATGTACATATATACCTATCAATATATATATATATTATGTATATACATGCAGATATATAATTAATCTAATACTAACTAATCTCATAATTATTGTATACTATTACTCAATTCATCTAACTTTTAGCCATATACATAGAAAGACACATTTTTCAGTATTACTAGGTCATTGCCAAAGTAAAGTCATAGACTTTACTTGTCATTAACATTGAATGTCTTTTGTTGATTGCGGAGAATTCCCCACATGCTTTCCATTAAGAGACCAATGTAGTTAAATATATTTGTCCAATCAAATAAGCATTTGTAAGAAAACTATATATTTATGAACATATGTATATCAGAAAATGTAAACATATCATAAAGCATTCAGAGCAAAATGTCCCTATAGGGTTTATTGTGTTAACAAACACAGCTTCATTGGTATGTTGATAATCCACATACTTGATTCACCTCTCCACGCTCCCGCTTTCCTACAAAATAATTGTAATAAATAGGGATAGTACTCGGTACTTGTAACATTCCCACATCAAATCATCCTTACAATATTGCATGCACAACATAAGAGTTTTGATTGGAGCATTAAAATCCACAATGTTTGTATCCTTAATATGCAGGTAAAAATAATAGTGTATTGCATATGATGACACCCTACATGGCATAGTGTATATGTATTTGTATATACATATACATATACATATACATGTACATGTATATGTATATGTATGTACATATACATATACATATACGTGTACACATATATGTATATGTACATACATATACATATACATGTACATGTATATGTATATACAAATATGTAGTCTGATTATTGTCAAAACAAATAAAATAAGTGGAAGAAAATAGAGTAAACCATATCATTGTATGTTGTGATATGATTATATAATGGATAATGCTCATTTGAACAACTAACTAAAAACTGAATAATTTCTATGCTTGAAAATAATGTAGACATTGAGTACATAAATATAAAAGAGTATATTAAATAATGAAACAAACAACATAAATGTAAATCCAGTATACTGATAAATAAAAACATGAATTTAGTTATTGTGGGTGTACCAACATGAATAAGCTCCTTTTTAAGAGGAATGTGCATAGGTTGCCTTAGTAAGCTCTGAATTTTGCAGAGGATATATAGGGAATGACCCTGGAAATTCCCTCTTATAAAATAATTGGAATGTGAAAATTGAATCTTCGTGGGAAACAATATGTCATTTCATTTTGTAATGACCATTTATGCCTGAGTTTTGTTGTGGCTTATAGGAAATCAAATTTGTATTTGGTCTAATTGAAAAAATAGGTGGCTTGCATAAGTTCAGTCATATATATGAATTATAATATGTTTTTTGTTTTGTTATATGTACGGAGGTGAATTTTGCAGAGGATATGCAGTGAAAGCATAGGAGAATTCATAATGAAAATGACACTAGAAATTCCCTCTTATAAAATCATTCGAATGTGTATATTGAATGCATTGAATTGTGGTGATTGACTTTCAAATTTGAATTTTCTTGCCAAACAATCAGTCATTTCATACTGCAGTGGCCATTTTTGTCTAATTACAATGGTGCATTGAATGAAAAAAATCCTATTTACAATTATCAATTAACCTATTTCAAGTTATGTTTGTAGGTGGACCCGGTCAAAATATCACATGGGTCGGCTAGGAGGTGGTCACTTTAATCTCAACCTCATCACATTACATTGTTAACCACGTGCCCCATATGCCTTCATCAAAGCACGCATATGAGTTAACCATGTCCCCCATATGCCTTCATCAAACCACCTGTATGAGTTAACCTAATCGCGAGTTGTTGGGCAACTTTAAGCCATAAACTCATCATCTCTCGCGGTTTTCTTCCTCATTTTCACCTCTATTATCCATATAATATTATACATATATAATCTTATATATATGTATATATATATATATATATTAGATTACATATGTACACTCTTATATAGATATATATCTATATCAGATTACATATGTGTAGTCTTATATGGATATATATCTATATCATATATCTATATAAGATTATACATTTGAAATCTAATATATATATATATCAAAAATGACATCAAAATTGTCATTTGAAAGCTGCATAGTGACTATCCATTGTTATTATTTAACCGAGGTTCATAAGGGATGGGAGAATAATTCATGGGGAAGGAAACTAATTGTGCAAAAGCGAAGAGTTGCATTAAATAACTTTAATGTTTAAAGTAAATATATATGGATATTATTATATGGATTTATATCTATATAAGATTATACATTTTTATTCTGATATATATATCAAAAATGACATCAAAATTGACATCCTAAGATACCAAAGGGTCCCTTTTAAGGCGATATCAAAATTGACTACAAGAGGCTCTCTTTAACATATATCAAAATTGACATCCCTAAGATACCAAAAAAGAAAGTGTTGATTGAGGCTATGGAGAAAGCGGGTATAAAATTTTATGCAAAGTATATGGAGGTTGCCAAGGACGTTAGCAGCTGCATAGTGACTATCCATTGTTATTATTTAACTGAGGTTTAGAAGGGATGGGAGAATAGTTCACAGGGAAGGAAACTAATTGTGCAAAAGCGAAGAGCTGCAGTAAATGACTTTGATCAGTTTAAAGTCATGCTTGTAAAGATTAAGGTTTGTTTTAAACTTCAAGAAGTTGGTTTTACCTCTAAGCTGAAAAAGTAAACTCTGCTTGAACCAACACTAATTTTACCTTTTTGTAGTTGGATGATATTTTTAGCATATGTGGGTTTCCATGAGGATATGAACAAATGCAAAGTAACTGAGTTGTA